>JAQIYB010000491.1:0-11282 GCA_034699325.1 Oribatida sp. Gr-Ori-00743 | reverse complement strand
ATAAGAAAAGAAGTTATCGAAAATAAGTGAAGACTTTTGTCAAAATAGAAGAATTGTTTGGTTGAGACTAAGTCTGGTCCTAAAAGGTCTTCACAGCACTGGTATTATGAATAGAGAGCGCTCCGCATCACTGCTTCCGAGGAAACGATTTCAATTGCTTTTTATTTAATATGAGTATTGAAGTCTTATTCTGAGCCTTGATCTGTGCTATTATAGGATGAAGACTGGACGTCGAGCAGTGCGACAGACAGACTCCAAGCAGATTTCGTGCGCAAAAATGTGAGACATTTGCCGATCACTTATTAATAATTAGATTAATGTTTGGTCCAAATCTATCTTTATTTTAAGTCACACTTCGGGGGACGGCTTCATCTGAATTGGTCTGATCCTGTCGTTCGCAATAAAATGTTTGAAGTCTTTGACTTTTGGCTCCAATATATCGACGGGTTTTACTTAAAGCATTTGGAGGAACTGCACATCGATTCTGAGGTCAAACTCTATGATATATTAAGAGAATTGAGACTCAGAGCAAATAGAATGAACGGTCGAGGGGTAGGAGTGAGTGCCACCAAAATACTCATCTGTTCGAGTAATTTTGTGCAGAAGAGGCATAAATTGTTGTTGAATTATATGAGGGATCCATTAGCGCCTAATGACTTGCGAATGAGCACAACCGCCAACAACGGCACCAAAATTGTTGATATCAACGCTTACTTCGATTTAATCGATTTTCAAATCGATATCGATATTAACAAAACCGAAACAATTAGAGATCAGGTGAACGCCTTATTCCTCAATTCTCCGCACACGCCATGGATTCACTGGAGTGTCGGTGATGTCGAACGGTATTACTTTTAGTGATTCTAATAAACGACTGCAAACCCTTTTCGATAAACATTTCATAGTTTTGATCCTTTACTCAAACATATCAATGATTTGAAGCGAAAGCAAAGGAAATCTAAACTCATTTTATTGGAATATTTTCAAACTTAGATCACGTTTGTCGACCAGAATTGGCAACCAATACACTCTGACGGCAACTTTCCTCTTAATTATGTTACCCGGAACCATCAGCCTATTCTATGGCGACGAAATAGGCCTTCAGGACAGTTATGATCCCGTCTTACAAAAGGTAATACAGAAAGCAAATAATCAGAGCCGCAGTTAATGAGTGATTCCAACAAAAAGTCCAATGAATTGGTTTCGCTTTCATTTGGTTTCGTATTTTCGTATAAATCAGTAATAAGTGAGTCGTAAATGAAAGAGATTTTCAGTTTATTATTATTTGGCTTATATTCCGCTGACTTAACCCAAACCCAAACCACTCAACTCTTCTCAACTAATAAACACAAGTATTGAACGGAAAAAAATAATAAATGAAATACAACTTCGACTATAAGAGAGTTTTCAAACCCAATGTAATCCTTTTGATGAATACCAACACAAGTTCTTTATGACAATATGTTCTCAGGAATCCCAATATTTATGTGTTTAGTGGTAAGAATTGGTTGTCATTCAAAGAATGTCCAAATTATATGAAAATAATAGGAATAATAGGAATAATTTGAGGAAATGTCGATTCTTTACTCCAATTAAATCTTCTTTATCTCAAAGATCAGAATATTTGATATTATATTATATGTAAAGTGATTTATAGCTATTAGTATACCTATTAAAGTATTCCCTTATTCCAAAATACTTGGAAGATTTAGGCGTAGAAATTGCTTTATAGCCAGGAATGCCGACAAAGACCAGTGCGACAAATGTTTGGTGCATTGGAATTTTAAAGCCTTCATAATATACCCTTTCTTAGATTTTTTTGCCAGGTTTCTCTAAAAAGTTTGTGTAAATGGAATTAAAAATATTCACGATTTGAAGAATACCCACCAATGCTAATTACCTTGATATTTATGAATTTGACAAACATAAAGTTGATGGGTAACTCAATTTTATTTAAAATGAAAAATTTTCATAATTCCGTCCTATGATTTGGTTTCTTGAAATGCGTCCAAACATTGAATGGATTGCTTCCAAATGAAATTACCAAGGCATACATTGAAAGGCTATACCCCGAGTCTCTCATAAATAATTTTGCCATTCAGTCAATGCTCTCGATATCACTATTTATTCGTATATCACTTCTCTATATACGTTGAATAAATTGAATCCAATGTCAGAAAAAAAGGGAATAAAAGAGTTTATCGATTGACTGACAGAGTTTGAAGTCAACTTCAATCGTGAATTAAGCGCTCAACAAATTGGATTAGGTTCGTTTACATCTTTAGTTTAATTAGGACCAGTGCTGTGCAAATTGGGGTTTAGGCCACACATACACTGAGGTTATCAAAAGAAATGAACAAAATATATCAAAACAATTCTTTATTTTATTTTTGATGAAAAGTCGAGCTCTGATTATGACATAAAAATGTTTAATCATATGATTCATATATTTCTGTCGATTCCATTGATTTATTGACTCATTTTATACTGTAATCGATAGTCAGCTCCCTTTCCATTGTAATTAAATTAAATTTATTCGGAATCTATTGATTTTGTTAAGCAATCTATTTATTTTCAAGCAAACTAGCTTATTTATTGATTAGCAAGCAAAATTCTATTCTGTAATCAAAAGCGGAAGAATATACAAAAATTTGTGTAATTTTAATCAACTCTTTTAAGTAATAATTGATGTCTGAACTGGAAATCGGCGGAACAAGTATTGCATAATTGATTGCACAGACATTCTCTTAATTCAATGACTCAATTAATGGAATTGGCGTTTATTGTAGGAATACAGAGGCGGTCAACTGTGTCCGATGCAATGGAACAATAATCTGAATGCAAATTTCAGTCACTCCAATACAACAAAGCCATGGCTTCCGATTCATCCGAATTACATACAAATTAATGTTTTGAAGCAAAACGAGTCAATAAAGCGCTTCAATCGGTTGACGTCATTCAGAGCCGACAACTTCGATGTCCAAGATTTGGGAAAACACGGAAACTATTTATTCCATTACATCGACGACAGTCTAATTGTTTTCGAAAGATATTTTGACAGAGGAGGCGATCCGCCAGATCTCAGATTCCGATACGTATTGTTCGCCAATTTCGGTCCTAAGACTAAAGTTAAGGACTTTTCGGATAAATTTCATTTCTCTCGCATTAAAATATCGAGTTTTGCCAAAAGACAGACAGAATTTCTTTATATGAAGTCTTTGAGACTCGACTCGGGAGAGGCTATGATTGTCGAAGTGGAGTGATCTATGATTGAGACAAATGAAGATTACTCCGATGACAAATAAGATAATACAACACTCGGGTTATTATCGGTAAGCGCTCTGCCGCTAATAGAGCACTACTGGTTGTCAGCTCTAGTAGTATATCTGAAACTGTATTCCGTCCAAACCATTACTAATAAAGTTATCCCTTTCTTAATGTATTTTGGGTCTCGAATTCATAATATCTTTTGTGTAATAAATATCGAAATCATTTGTAAGACTAGTCATTGAAATGAGTCATTCAATTGAGTTATTCTCATATAAAACAAATTATTGTAAAGATTGTGAAAAACGGTTATCCATTGATTGTTATCATTGATTATAATTTAATTAATTAAACAAATGTTTAGATAAAAATGAGAAATGATTTTATTTTAATTAATTTTAAGCGACTTATTATAAAATGAAAACTACTTTAATGATCAAAATTTAGTGAAATATAACTGATTTCGAATTTAAATTAATAATCGATAAAAACTCATATAATGGGATCAAAGTCTTCGACATTAAGAGATAATTCATTCTTCTCTTTCGATTTGTTTCGAATTATTGTTTCAATTATTTAATCACTTAATTACTAAGACTCAGTAAGTCATGAGACGCTGGTAATGGGCGCCGAACTGTTTGTTGTGGTCGTATTGGTAGTCGTCATAGCATTGGTTGTGTTGTTCTCGTCGTAAGAATTTCCGTTCACCACATAAGCAGTTCCTAATCCATACAAATGTCCGCAATATTTTGCGTCATCGATGTTGTCTTCGAAAAACATTTCTCTCATTTTGAAAAAGGCGGCGCCGGTTAACAAACTATCACTTCCCGCCTGATGTTGAGGCCCTTTCCGCTCCAGCTCTAACTGTTCCGCCACCTAAACAACAAATTCAAACATTTAAACAATTTTATGGCTACCTTTCTATTAATTACATACCTCTTGAAGGCCTCCCTTAAGATTCTTACAACTCTTCATTAGATATTTGACGTCATATATGACTGGAAAGTAAATCCTTAGTAATTCAAAAAACTGTGATTCTTGTGATGGAAGGTTCTGATCCGTCAGTATCTTTAAAAGGTATCCAAAGTCATAACCGGAATGAAAGGAAAGCCATCTGACGTTTTCAGATAAAACAATTCCCGAACTCATTAGCAGTTCTGCGAAGTCGTACGGATCGATGCCCTCGTCTTCGTGTTTCTTAAACTGAATCCCAGAGTTGGTCAACAGGTCGATGGAGTCCTGTGCGAACATGTCTTCACCCAAATTGAATTTAAAGTTGAACTGCCACGTCGTGTAACCGATTGGTGTCTCTCCCTTTGCGTCTAAGAATGTTAGTCCCAATTGGATTATCTTCAAAAGGTCGACATTACACCGCAGGAGTTGGTATTGATAATCGGAGGTACTTCTAAACTCTCCAATAGGACGGGCGACCACTCCGGGAAACTCAGTGTCCATCGCCACGAATGGGTATTTGTGGACAATTTGTCGAATTTCTTTAAACTCTTCCATCAGATTAGACGCCCAGACATCTCGAATACCACATTCTTCGTTGGACAACAGATGGTTTGGCGAATTATTCTGACCATTAGTCTGATTGTTGTGGTGACCATTGGTTTGTCCAATCGTTGGCGCCGATGGCATCTTTAGAAAGGGATCTTATTTTCACTAATTTGAGTCTTTTGTCTAAAACTCTTGGCTTTGATTTCGATGTTCTGTAACTTCACATAAACTGTAAACAAATGATTGATAAGAATTATATTCAAACAAATAACGAGTAATTGAATAAAACAATGAAACAAAAGGATCTCTAATTATAAAAATTATTTTTATATAAACTTATTTTCAATGAAAAACAAACAAAACCTCAATGTTTTTGAGGTCTATTTTAAAACAATACTGACCTCTAATTTATGGTTTGATGCAAACGTATAGACATTGAAGGGATGGCATTCACCTCATACTTAATTAATGATTGCAATCAAACAAAAAGGAGTTTAACAAATGTTTATAAAATTAAAGTACGAAAACATTTTTCGTGATATTATTCATACATTGCATGCATTCAATGCATTCAAAGCATTCATTCAGTCAAATGTCTGAATCATTGAAAGGCCTCACTTTACTCAAAAATAGCGTTACATAGTTGTGAGGGTTAAAGCCTTTTATTTTTCACTTTCTAAACATATAATAATTATAATAACCTTGTTGAATTTCCACTAAAATTAATAAGCTATATTAGAGTAATATTAATTATCGAGTTTATTTCAAAACATATCCTACTTATTCTAATTAAAATAATTTTTAACTTTCTAATAATTATGAGGGTCTTAAATATTATCGTTGTTTATGACTTATTTGAAAATATTCATATTTCTTATAGATGTGTGAAACTAACAATTATTGTCTTATAAAAATATATTTATATACATTAAAAAATAGATTAAAATAAATTACAAAGAATACAAATGTGCATGCTTTAAGTTTTTAGTCTATTACATTTAATTTGAGATGCATAGAGGAAACTAAATGGATTTGATGAGAAATCAGTTCCCTATAAAAGTACTTTCACTGAATGTTGAGAGCATTTGAAATAATGACAATCAGATGACTCTTCAGTTGACATCATTTCTGAGTGAAAATAAAATCCGTTTGTTTTCGTCCGAAATCCATATAATTATTATTTGTTAATTCATTCCACTATTAAAACATTAATTAATTTTGATTTACTTTTTAAATCCCATTCATTCCTATTGTTTTCATGCAACTCATCCACTGATCCAATCATTTAGTCTTTTATTTATGTAATTTCCTCAAAGTTGACGAACAAAAGAAACGAATCAAAGATTTTTTTTATTGAATTTTGATTTGTTTCGGGCGAAGAACAAGTCTTCAAAGTGTTTAATGATTTTAATTTTATGACAAATTGTTTGCCAAACCACTGATAATCGTTGAGAAGGAATGGCGCGACAGACAGTGATTCTCAATATTTATGATATGGTAAGAAATGATTGACTTTTCAACCATCAAATCTAATTTAAACCATTGATGTAAGGCATCCATAAACCAATACACCACTTCCCTGGGGATCGGTATCTATCACACTGGAGTCGAGATTTATGGGACCGGTATGTCAACAAACAATTAGATCTGTAATCATATCTAATTTAAATGATGTATTCACCAGAGTTTGCATACGGCGGACATCCGTACAATTTTTCCGGAATTTTTGAGATCGAACCCAAAGACGTGGAATCACTCGGAGAGGAAACCTTCAAATTCAAGTCTCTTTCTATTAATCATTAATTTATTAAATTACTAAATATTTGGTTCTTTCAGAGAGTCTTTAGTTATGGGTTACACAGACTTCAGTCTCGAAGATACAAATCAAATAATTAGAGAAATGGGTAACGAATACAAAGGAACGGAATACCATCTGCTCCACAGAAATTGCAACCATTTTACCGAAGCCTTAGTTAAGGTATCAAACGATTCATTGGATTATAAATGACTACAAATAAACCATTGTTTTGATGACAGTATTTATGCGGAAAACCGACCCCTTCGTGGATCAACCGATTAGCGTATATAAGCACTTGTGTGCCATTCCTGGAACGATGTCTTCCCAAAGAGTTACTAATACCTGTTGCTCTGGATCAGTCGATTAGAGAACAGGCCAATGATGGACACAAACTCAACGATTTAAACAAACCTTAACTACAATTTCAGTCCGAATCGCAACAAACGAATAGATTTTAGTATTTCTATTGAACTCTCTTTTGATTGAGTGTTCTCTGCCTTACTATACATACAATTGATTTGAATCTTATTTACAAATCGATTACAACATAACGAGTAAAGCATAACAACAAAAACTAATTTGAAATTCAAACGAATGCTCACAAAGTGTCAAAATTATGCATAACTTGCAGTCAGTGCCAAAACATATTGATTTGTGATCCGCACCTGATTTCTATGAATTATGCAGTTTTTTTGATACCATAATCACTTATTTACATAAATATACAGTCTTTCGATTTTAACCGGAATTTAAATTCAGAATTTATTTTTAAATTTTATAGAATATATGAAATGCTTTTTATGTTTCATTCATTCATTCAATATTCACGACAATTGTGTCCCCATTTTCTATAGAATAGAAATTCAGATTTTGTGACTCTTTATCCAAAGGACACTCGAAATTCTGTTCCAAACAAATATTTATTTATTATTTCTATTATTTTAATCAAATGCCATACCTTTGAAGTCCACAAAAGATTTATGTCATAATCGAAGTCAATATCAAAAAGCTTTCGAATTATTGTTTTGAAGCTTATTATTGAAATCGAAGCTGTATTTCAATTAAACATTAATAAAATGAATGAATTAAAGTTTTAAAAGTACCAGGTAGTTTCTTCTCTATTTTGCTGCTTTTATCGAAAGGACTCTGTATTTTCACGACTGAAAAGTCAATAAAATTCAAATTTAGTTAAGACTTTTGACATTCTTTTGAAGACTTACTTAAAAACTTTTTTCTTTCCAATTCTGCTTTCGATACATTCACACCAATAGGTGTTCCATATTCAGACAGAATTGCCTCAAATCTGGGGTTTCTTAACATGAATTGAGCCAAAAGTTGATCGTCTGATTTGATAGTTTCATAATCTTTGAAAAGTTTTCTTAAATAACCGATTTCTGCGTCTCTTCTCATACTATCCGTTATCTATCGATTGAGAAAAGATTTAATAAAATATGTGTCGAATAAAAATTAATTAATTAATTGATTTGAATTACAGTTTCTTTATTTAGAGTTTTCAAACTCTCGATTCGCGACAAAATATGATTGAAATTTGTGTCATATTTTTCATTATCGAAAACCGGATTATTTTTTATCAATAAGTTATCGAGTTTTTCGAGTTTATTGAGTTCTGCGACATCTCTCCAATCAGACAAATCGTTATTACTTATCAGAAGTGACGACAATTGAGTGAATAGTTTTGTTTTACTCTTGAGATCCGTATCTGCGAAACGTATTTCTCTGATATTACAATCGGAGACATTTAGGGTTCGAAGACTATATCAAACAATTTTCAAATTATTTACTCAAATCAGAGATCAATAGATAGAAAATGAGAAATACTTCGCCAAAAATCCCAATTTGCAGACTTGAGTCCAGTCTTTGATATCATTATTACAAAGACTCAAATGTTGTAATTGAGTAAAGAGTTGTGGGTCCGGACACACCATTTCTATAATTTTGTTGCCCCAGACATCAATCCTTTCAATGTTTGGCCACATTTGAGCACAAAATAAGATATCACTCCAATTGTAATCCAAATTATCGATTATCAATGTCTTAAGTGACTGAAAGGATAGCAGATCCAACTGATCCCTATTCGGAAGTTCAAGTTTATTGTAACTCAGAACCAAATCAGTCAAATGTTGAATGTTTTGAATAATTTTTGCCACTTCTGACCAATTGGTTAACCGATTACCGGACAGAACTAAAGTCTTTGTTTGACTTAAAACTTGTTTAAGTGATTGACAGTCATTACCACAAAAAGAGATATTCATATGCGAGACATTGACTTCAATGAGGCGCTCAAAGGTTTTCTCAAATCCAACCAATTCTATAGTTCTTTGCCTTCCCTTTTGTGGTAAATCGAGAACTTCTTTGGGAATAATAGAGGTCTCGATATATCGTTTATGAATAGCCGTCACAAAAGATATCCCGTTTTGGTCTTCAATCTCCTTATCAGACATTTCTCACAAATGTTTGACTTTATTATTAAAAATAAAAATCAGTTAACTATTAAAAGATTCAATAAATTAATTATTAAATTATTTCAATTAAAATCAAACAATTTTATAGCATTTGTTTGATTTGCTGTCAACTGATAAGTAATTAAAGCACTTAAAGTTACAAGTTTATAAACTTTTCTTTTAATTAAGAGATCTGATTAAAAAGTCCGTCGCTTTGAAGTTATTACGACTTTTATTTATTTTTAATTAATTTATAAGAAAATAAAATATTTTTATTATTTAAAGTCTAATTAAATGTTCGTTGAAGTCATTCATTACTTGACATCAAAAATATTTTTAAAGCATTTTTGGTCTGAAATCTGATTTTTTATTATTGTATAAATCGGTCGCTAATAGTAACCCATTTTGACCTCTCATTGGATTAAAACCAATTTTTATTTAGCCTTTAGTGAGTCATACGAGGCTTAAGTGCATTCATAACTATCGATAGTAATCTCAAGACTTGTTGGCCTCCATTCGAGGCAAATATTGTGTAAGTCGTGTCTTATCTGTTGTTTGTGTGAACGTAATTGACGTGTGATTGGAGTGACTGAACTCTTTGGCGACTCGTCAGGCGTTGAGCGTTGAGCTCATTTGCGCGCCATTTGCTGACTGGCTCTGCCTTAGACTGCAATACAACTCATTGTCTGCCTTTCAGTCAACGTATATATCGATTGGGCGTTGGTTTCAATCACTGCATAAAACCACAAATATTTGAATTCAATTCAAATCATTTGAAATCCTATTAAAGATAATACCATTTAATTCTTCTTAAGCGAAAATGCGTGAAATAGTGCACATACAGGCGGGTCAGTGCGGTAATCAGATCGGCGCTAAGTTCTGGGAAGTGATTAGCGACGAGCACGGGATCGACCCCACCGGCTCCTATCATGGCGATAGTGACCTCCAGTTGGAGCGAATCAGTGTCTATTACAATGAGGCCACTAACGGCAAGTACGTCCCCCGAGCCGTTCTCGTCGATCTCGAACCGGGAACTATGGACTCAGTCCGTAGCGGACCTTTCGGACAGCTCTTCAGACCTGACAACTTTGTCTTCGGACAGTCCGGCGCCGGCAACAACTGGGCTAAAGGCCATTACACCGAAGGTATGTCTTTTTGCTATTCTTTCTCATATTTTGCATTTGTTTTCATTATTTGGTCTTTGAATCGATATTTTCACTCATTTATCGATTTCTTTGTTTCAATGAATTATAAACCAATTAATTGCAAAATAGGCGCGGAATTAGTGGACGCCGTCTTAGATGTTGTCCGCAAAGAGGCTGAAGGATGTGATTGTCTTCAAGGCTTTCAAATGACTCACTCTTTGGGCGGCGGTACTGGTTCTGGAATGGGAACACTCCTGATCTCCAAAATAAGAGAGGAATATCCGGACAGAATTATGAACACATTTAGTGTCGTCCCTTCACCAAAAGTATCAGACACTGTGGTCGAGCCCTACAACGCAACCCTATCTGTCCATCAATTAGTAGAGAACACCGACGAAACCTTTTGCATCGACAACGAAGCACTTTATGACATCTGTTTCCGAACCCTTAAGTTGACGACTCCTACCTATGGAGACCTCAACCATTTGGTGTCTGCTACTATGTCGGGCGTTACCACTTGTCTGCGTTTCCCCGGACAACTCAACGCTGATTTACGAAAATTGGCAGTAAATATGGTGCCGTTCCCTCGACTCCACTTCTTTATGCCTGGCTTTGCTCCCCTCACATCTCGCGGTTCCCAACAATACAGAGCTCTGACTGTTCCTGAGTTGACTCAACAAATGTTTGACTCGAAGAATATGATGGCCGCCTGTGATCCCCGACACGGAAGATATCTGACGGTCGCCGCAGTCTTCAGAGGACGAATGTCAATGAAAGAAGTGGACGAACAGATGCTTAACGTCCAGAATAAGAACAGTTCATACTTTGTTGAATGGATCCCAAATAACGTGAAGACCGCCGTCTGCGACATCCCTCCCCGAGGTCTGAAGATGTCGGCCACCTTCATTGGCAACAGTACCGCTATCCAAGAACTTTTCAAACGCATTTCTGAGCAGTTCACCGGTCAGTCCCTCACTTCTCATGAGTTTTGATGAAATTGTTTCTAATGTTTATTTGAATCGATAGCTATGTTTAGACGAAAGGCTTTCCTCCATTGGTATACCGGCGAAGGTATGGATGAGATGGAGTTCACTGAAGCCGAGTCTAATA
>JAQIYB010000490.1:0-11290 GCA_034699325.1 Oribatida sp. Gr-Ori-00743 | reverse complement strand
AAAGAAAGAAGGAAGCAATAGCTCTGGCAATAGCGAGGGCTCTGGCAATAGTCAGGACAGCGATAAGAGCGATGATAATGAAGGCTATGGTAAAAGAGAGGAGAGCTCTGGTAAAAGAGAAGAAAGCTCTGGTAAAAGAGAAGAGAGCTCGGGTAAATGGGAGGAGAGCTCTGGTAAATGGGAGGAGAGCTCTGGTAATAGCAAAGGTAGACTAAGTTATAAAAGTTCGGGCAGAACTTACATGGATTAGAATACAATTACATCATTTGATTGTCAATATTTCCAAGTTTATACTTAAATGTTTAAAGTATTTATTATACATTAATTTATCATCTAGTACATGTTAAATTATTAAACAAGTTTAAAACAAATTATGACTATGCTCATTTCATTTAACTTTTATTGCTTGTTGCAAAAACCAAATAATTTCAGCATGCTTATTTTAATATTAAATTAGCGAATACTATCAAGCTAGGTAAAATAGGTTGGGATTAACAAGGCTTATTATTTCTGCTAGTAACTGTTGTTGTGGTAAAGAATGTGTTAGGAATAAATCTAGTGAATCTATTTTTGTCAATCTACCTTGGTAATTGCCAAGTTTATAAATAGACTGACGATCACTAAATGATTAAACAAATAATTCGGTAAATAAGGCAATGATTAGAATTAATGTTAATTACAATCAAATTATTATTCAAAGAGTGGTTTTCAGAATTTTTGGGTCGCCTTCAGAGGCATTGAATTTGATTCCCGCATAAATACAGATAAATATTTGTAATTATGTCATAAATAAGAGTATTTATTCCCAATTCTGTGCAGAACTCAAACTTTTTTGTCATTGATTTTTAGTGCGAACCAGAATTGAAAATTGTTTTCAAATGACTTTTCAATTAAAGTTTGAATTCTTAGTCCTTTTGTTAACTTTCAATGTCTTCAAGAGTTTCTGTGCGCCCAAAGGAGTGGCCATTTTCAACAACACCAACACTGGACTCAACGGAACAATAACGCTGCGCCATAATCCAGTATTTGGGTCATACCTAATAGGTCAGATCAGAAACATTAAATGTTTTAACGCCAGCTCGGCCACACTCAACCCATTGGAGGCGGCGCCCATTAACAGCTGTATGCTAGGGCTGACCATCAACACCTGGCGCAACAACACGAATGACACCCTATCCTTTCGTACCCATAACCAGGTAACAGACAAAGACTCTGTGCAAAGGGAATGGCGTCAAACCATATTCAATATGTCAAACATAAAACTGCCGGATATTAAAGAGATTCTGAGCGGAAGTTACAGTCCTTTCCCCAATTTATTCAAGACAACGACGGCCGCGCCTTCCAATAGTGGAGTAATGAGCATGCAACAATCATCCAATCAAACAAACAATATGTGTGCAAATGTGGGTGAAGTCTATAACCCCAACCGCGACATATTCTCCGGTGTTTTGGGGTTTATAAGCCCTCCCGGAGTTATAGGTATTATGTCATAGAATAATTATCTTGCTATTTTATTAATATATTATATTGCTTATCTAGGTAATCTGATGGTAAGCAACGGCACTGGTTCAATATTAATGGGTCCGTTAGAGATAATGACAGCAGGACCTGCCTCTGTCATTGGTCTGCCATTAGTTCTTTGGATGGATTCAATCAGACCTGTAGTGAACGGCACAACCGTATCCATGAACCGGGACCTAAATGATAGAATTCTCGACTGCGCTATAATCAATGCTAATTAGACAAAAGTTATCTTGCTAACCCAGTAAAATTACGCTTAAGATTTTACAATTAAAACTGTTCTATTAAAATAAATGAACAAGGTTAATCACCAAATATTATATGTATTGTTTAACCTGTTTTGGTCTGAATCACAATAAACTAGGAATAAACGATAGATTTCAAATGATCGGGGTTGATTTCACGGGTGTAATCTCATCATCATTTGTTTGCTCATCTTTCAGGTAAAAGACAGTACTGTTGATGGAACCGATTACTTCAAAGTTGGTTTCGTAGACCATCCAATCGACGCCTATTCTGTGCTCTTTTGAATGTTGAACTATTAATTTCTCTTTGAGGTCTGTCACCCGTCCCACTAATCTCCAGGTATATTCCGGGATCTGTTTCACTGTCATTTCATAGTCTTTCCCTTCAATTTTGTAGCCACCGTCAGCCGTCAACACCGGGTTAACGCCATACCTCAGATATAAAACACTGTCCTCTTTGCCATCTATTTGAACAATGGGTGGATTCAGTGGTTGAACAGAATATTGATGTTCTGCTCTCCAGTCGATACGTTTGACCACTGCTTCCACATAAGCCATTATATGGTTTCCCTTGAACTCAGGCTTTTCATATTCTGGGTGTCTATGCTTTTTGAAATGTTTGCTCGTATCGAATAAAATAATAGGATTGAGAGAACTGTCGTCTTCGATAATACCTAGGATCCTTTTCAATATATTCTCATCGTTGGGAACACTGAACGGTAGTGCGGAATGTACTTTCGGGAATAACACAGACTCATAGAGCCTTTGATAGCTGTGCCGAGCAATGATCTGGCGAAAGCCTTTAGTCCAGGGTAAAATGTCGATTATGCGACCGCCATCGGGGGGCCGGAGAATGTATTCCTTAGAAGTAATCTCCAAACGCCAACAGATAGTATTGTTTTGAGACTCTGTGGCCCCGAGGAATATGACAACCCGGCGCTGGTCGCAAAGTTTATCGCTATTGTCATCAATACTATCAGTATTTGAATCGGACTTACTCTCAGCCACTGTTTTGGACTCAGTCCTGAGAACCGATTCTTTGGATTGATTCCGATCCTTGTCGTCTTCATTGATGGATCCATTGAACCACTTCTTTTCCAGGAATCCCTTTTTACCCAATCTATGCCATTTACATTTGCAGGGCTCCAAGGTGTCTTTTTCAGTAGAGTCTACTTTTGAACCCATCTTACTTTTAGTATAGAACTCTGGGCCGACCATTAATTCATTGCAATGTTCCACTGAAACTATTACCATTGAACCCTGCTGGTAAAAGCTCCGGGTTGGTTCCTGTTTGGCCACTCCCCTGTCATCCGTTACAATTAGGCGACTGTCCTCGCAAACATAGAATGCATAGCGCCGTCGCCTAGGGGAAAACTCTTCGCTCGTGTAGTTTGTCCACTGAGAGGACGGCTCTAAGAAGGAATCAGTGATATCCCAAACACCGTCGGCGTTATCCTTTGGGTTTTGACTTTTCCCAAAACTTCTGTCCCCTTTAGTTTCTGTCTTATATGTATATCTTAAGCCCAACACCAATTCAAGAGTGCCTGAACCCTTGCGGAGGGATGGGTACACACAGTTGATGGGCGCCGGCTTTTGTGCACAGTAAACATGCTTTTCATCCAGGTAACAACTGATGGTCTGCATCTCTGCGCCGCCATCCAGAAAGATATGACTCCCCCACTGCTTCTTACAGACGGCTTTTTCTCCACTAAACTTGCCCTTGCTCACAACTAAGTCATTAAGAGAGGTCGCATCAAATCTCTTAAACCAAAACATGGCGGGCACCCTAACTGTGCAGACCTTCTTGGACTCTGGGGACTCTCTCTGGTATGGCTGAACACTATGGTCTATTTCGGTAGTGTTCGGGTCTTTTTGATCCTTTCTTTGGTGTGCGGCTACTATTTTGTGCTGTTTTGTCCCTGAATCCCAGACCATGTTCACATAAAAGTCATTGACTTCCCCGATATGTTTGGTACAATGCTTTTCATGCTGTTCATCGTTGGGATCACATTTGCCCTCATTCTTATCTTTAACTTTCTTCTCAACTTTCTTCTCATTGGTCTTGTCACCAGGATCAGTCTCTTTGCCATCTGGATCTGTCTTCTTATCATCTGATCCAGAATTGGGCGGCGGAGTGGAAGTCATGGATTGGTCTTTAAAAGTCAAACTCAAGTTTCGATTTTCAAAACTAATTTTCAAATTATTTTGAAAATCAATTGTAATTTAATTATTGAGTCTATTTATAAGGTTATGTGCAAGGACAATTATTTTTAAAATTCTTAAACTTCAAAATTTTAAATTTTTGAATTAATTTTTGAATTTATTG
Source organism: Oribatida sp. Gr-Ori-00743 (assembly GCA_034699325.1). Taxonomy (NCBI): domain Eukaryota; kingdom Metazoa; phylum Arthropoda; class Arachnida; order Sarcoptiformes; species Oribatida sp. Gr-Ori-00743. The sequence continues at coordinate 7,198 of JAQIYB010000490.1, read as the reverse complement.
TTATTTTTATTTCTTATTTAAAATAATTAGAATTCAATTGAAACACAACTTTCCTTGCTGACATTTTAAACCCCCTTGGTCTTTCCTCGTATATTAAGGTCTTTATCTGAAGACTTCCTTTAATTGAATTACAAAAATGATTAAAAATCAAGTTTTAATTCTGAGCCAACATTTTAGGACAAGAGATGCCGTTCATTCAAAACCAGTACCGAATCGAGTATTCACTTCTATTCCGTTCATTATATTCAGTGTTATTTATATCTACTGCGGAAATGTTAGCTTGGAACAAGTTTTTTGTGTATAACAGGGATTACCAAGGTGGATCTAGTTGTTCCTGACAATCTTAAGAGTTAATACTTGGCTTACCTCTTAATACAATAAAATGTTCAAGCAGTGTTTAATAGTCTTAAACATTGACACCTTGGTCATTCCCGATAAATGGGTTTTTCGCCTCAAATGCAATGTATTTCTCTTCATTCAAAACGTGATTTGCTTTGAGTCCAGTCTTTAATATTTGAAATATAACTCAAATAGTGTTACGAAAAAAGAGTGAAATGTCCTCAAAACTGGGTTATCAAAGGCGCTCAGAATAGTTTTCAACCGAATGCGAGGAACAGCTCATACCAACTCATAGTAATTGTGGCCTTTCCTGCGCTAATCATGTAATTCAAGACGTCTTCCGATAAACGTCTGACAAAAAATATTTGCAAAACAAAACTCAGTTTCCTATCAATTGTTTGTTTCGGTTCAAAGTTTTTGTTGATTTTCTGATAAAACGACAACTTTTGTGAAACGAAAAACAATTAAAATGCTCTTAGAAGACGACGACTCCTCACTTTTGGACTCACTCTTTCTACTATGCAATATAATCGATGTCATTTTTGTTCAGCCGGCAATTTTCCTCACCTCCGAAACTCAGCTACCTATGTTACCCTTCTACATTGTTTGACTGTTCAAATTGAGCCTGGCTCAATAGGACATAGTGCCAGCACAATATGCCAACACATCCTACCAGACAAAGAGGTGGTAGGTAATTTACATTTAAACTCTACCAAGCTAATCTACTAAATTAAAATACGAATATTTCCACAGATTTACCATCGTCAAATATAATGATAATTTGGTAAATAATTAAACATGCCTGATCATGTATAAAATGAACTATTTCAAATAGCTTTAATAATGTAAATTTGCTTTGACCAAGGTTAAAATAAATGTATAAATTATTGACTCAAACTCTGTTAGTAATGTTATTATTACGTAAGTAAAGTCATTGATGTTAAGAGTGATTGACCTTCAATTCGGTCAAACATTCATCGGTAGGAAAGCCAGAAATCCAGTGCTCTTTATCTTTGTATGTAAATCAGTAAAGTGTGAACCTTACAGATTACCTTGCAGCACCGGTAGGTAGTTCTCTCATCAACAAGGAAGTTTTATTAACTTTTATTAAATCTAAAATTTTCAGCCAATTAATAATCTAGGCAATTTAAACAAGAATAAAACAAGTAAGCTTGCTGCAACTTGTATGCTTAGAAATTATGCTGATTTGATTAGGTCATCTATTTTTAATCTAGACAAATCTAAATACTGAATATTAATGAACCAAGACAACTTTATTCTTGTAATAAAATACAAATGATTTAATGCGAAAATTATCTAGATTATATTTCTACCAAAACAAAAATAATATGAATAATCAATGCGGTAATAAAAACAATTGATCCAGGTTTCAAGGATAGACCTGTCAGCGCACTCTCCCTGTCCTCAAACACAATAGTAATTAAGTCCATAGTTTTTGCTTCACTTTCGTCAGTATTTAAAGGGAAATGAATTTATTTATGAAAACCATTTGAAACGAGAACTCCATTCAAAGGACAGAATATTCCGCAAGAATTTCAGCGAATATGGCTTTAATGAAACGCCCGGATTATATCGTACGGCACATGAATTTTATTGACAATGACCCGGTGCTCGATATACTACAATCACTTGGTATAACAGTGGGCAACCATACCAATTTGACCATGCTAAAAGTTGACCCACACTGTATATTTGTAGCGGAAGACACCGACACAGGTAAGTAATTAGCCAGTTTATTCATATGATTAACAAAGATAACTTAATCAGAATTATGATAGATTATATTAATTAAGCTTAATTGAAGTTAGCATGGTGATTATTTTATGTGCTTTTCATTCAAAATCTATTCATGTTGAGTGAACAATTAACCCTAGTAGATTTTGAGGCCTCATCTAGATAATTAGGAAGTAGGCTAAAGGCATTCGATGTGAGCACCAGATTGAGAGGAAAGCCATATATTGTATTGGAATTCAGTCGGGATATGGAATAAAATGTAATAAAAACTCATTTATAGTCAAAAAGTTATGTTTAATGTGAGGAATGATATGAACGCAAACATCAAATAAATGGTTAGTTTTGTTACTAATTAATCAATGATTTATTTTAGAGGTCAGACACGTGCCGTATATGTCAGTGCTCTATAAATTCACCGGGGAATTTTCTAATAAATTATAGCAAGATAATTCCTCTTTCAAATGTTATAAGCTCTTAAGCTCCTAATCGAAAACGTCTTTCCCTTGAGTTATAGAAAAATAGTTTTTCTTATAAAAGATTTCATAAATTAATTAAAATGCATTAAAATCAATGACCAAGGTCAAATATTGGGCGTGTGCTCGGGCTTCAACATCAATCGGGAATTAGCGTTTGTGGGCGAGTGCGCGGTTCTGCCCCAATACCACAGGTTTGGGGTCGGTATCTCGCTCTGGAAACGGTGCCTGGAGCATTGTTCTAAAAGGAACTGTGCACTTTTTCCTGAGCCCAAGACTATAGCCTCTGTCAGAGAGAAGTCCGGCTTTCAAGTGATTCCCGCCCGAAGAATGATCACATACTCGGGAATACCTCAGACTTTTGAGCTGAACAAGTACATTGACTACTGCGATATCGAATATATTACAGGTAAAACAAATTTATCAAGCTAAAAACAATTTCTCATGTTGCCTAGCTAACTTAGTTTGCCTAAAATAATTAACTTTGACCTAGTTCACAACTTGGTTGATATCATTGAATACGACGAACAGATCACTGGCATAAACAGAGCCCAGTTCCTGGAGCTGGCTATAAGCGAGCCTGGCACAATTTCACTACTAGCCAGGTACATAGAGAACGGCCATATCGCGGGTTACGCCGTATTCAAGACGACAAACGACAACTCGATTAGTCCGCAACCGCTTTATGCCAACAGCGATGAGATCGCGGAAGCGCTCACTTATAACGGAATCGTTAAGTTTGTCGGCTTCGATGGTCTCTACTTAGAGGCCTGGGATGTGAACACTGGTGCCAACTATTTGGCAGAAAGACTGGGCCTCTCTATCACCAAACGTTTGCCCATAATGTTTACCAAAGAAGACCTGTCCGCTAATTACAAGAGAATCTACTTTATCGGACCCTCGACTTTCTTCCCCTTCTAAAGGGGCTGTCACTTGTTTACTAGATGATAGTAACCTTGGAAATTAGCACTCGGTTAAGTGGAAACACACAGAATATAATCAATTTATAATTTTCTGTGAAAAATACTATTCATTACTAAAATGTAAGAAAATTTTATTAATTATTAAATAATTAGATTAAAAATAAAATTATTTTAAACAAATTAATGACTAAAACATTATTAAATTAGGTTAGTATCGATTGGAGAGGTTAAGTATTAAGCAAGGTGTTTTAATCAAAGCTCTGTTCAAGGTATAGGGCATTGGAGAGGGCACACAGTATTACCGGAGAACAGAGCCATGAAATTCACAAACATTTGAATAATTTAACAAAAAATTTGATAAAAAACTATAAATTAAATTAATAATTAAATAAATTGATTTTTAAATTCACAAAAAATGATCATGGTAACAAAAATAAGTTTCTAATGGCTAATTAAAATTACCCAGAACAAATAACCATTATTCAAAACAGGAATACTCGGAGACAGTTATGTTAATGTAATTAATAAATGAATTCTAATGTAAATAAAAACAAAACTCAACTAATATTACGACAAAAATGTAATCATAAATAAAATCTATGGATAAAAACGATGACTACTTTTCATGCATTTATGGGAATTACATTATAAATGTTGAACAGCGAAAAGGGACAGTCATTTCCGTAATAGAGTCGACACTCGTCCACAAAACTATAGTTCTGAGGCAAATGTCCGGACTGTTTGACAAAGGAGTTTCGGCCCACAGTTTGTGCGTTAAAATAGTCTTCAAAATCAGGAAACGATTCGTGCAATGAATCAACGCTTCAAAAATGTTTCAAACAATTACCAATCAACTCTTTTCAGAGCAAAACTAGCCTGCTAAATAATCGATACTCACCTTAAAAACATGTCAATTAATTCGCCTATAATTCCGGTGTTGGGGGCGGACAGTGGTGTTTGCGATACCTCACAGATAGCCCTCAGAAGACAGCTCTTCCCTAAAGTCGAGTGACTTATTTCGATAGACTGAGCGAAAAGAGTGAATACATTAATCAAATTATATAAAGTTATCCGAAAAACCTTTCAATTCATATATCATGATAATATTCTTGGAATAAGTGGTATTCGTTTACACCCACCTTAAATAGCATATTCCTGGACTGTGCTCTTCTATCCTTTGCAAATTGAGTTTGCAGCACAGGTTTATGGCTGTCCTTACGCTTAGAATTGCCAGCAGAGAGATTAGACTCAGAAGTATGAGCGGCAGAAGTATTAGGATCAGAATCAATATGAACAGTGCTATCACCGGTAGAAGTATCAGGCCAAGTGCCAGGAGCACTGGGCCTATTGTGCTGTTCACCTGAATTTGGACCGGCATTAGTAGGACTCAGAATACCTGTAAAATTGGTTCAAAATCAGCCAAAAAAATCTCAAAAACAAACCACAAAAAGCATAAAACTCCAGATATTAGACAAAAAACTGTCACTAATTGGTAATAATTATAATTAAGAGTAGGTCTGACCCTAATGTTCACAGAGTATTGAGAAAATTAAGTCATTAAACAAGTTTTTGCCGTAAAAAAAGATCTCAATTATATTCACCCAATAATTGTGTTAACGAAGCGCTAAATGAGTTGAAGTTTTTGGTCAATCGGTTTGTTTTCGTCGCTAAAAACTGTTTGACCCAATCGGACATCAAATCGACCTGCGATTGAAACTTGACTTTAATGGGCAGTGCGATTGTGAAGCCGGTGCCCACACTCTCAGTCAGATCCAAGGGCACCTGTATTTTAGGGGTAACCGTCAGCGCAGAGTTACTAAAGATGAATAAACTGAGAAAGGCAATTTATTTCTAATATTTATGCCACTTATCCAATAGGGCCTACCGTTGATACCCCTGTGGCCTATGAGACGACTGTCCCTCGCACTCAATATCTATGAGAGGACAGCCGTTTTTGTCAATAACTTTTGCGTGAATACAAGAAAACACTAAAAGAAAGTCAACAAAAAAGTAAAGACTTTTTGATTTAATTTTGAGACTTTGAAGAATGCAAAACATGTCTATGGATTGGATCGAAATGAAAGACTGACCAGGGTATACCTATGTCCAGGGTTTTATATGCTCTGAGTCGTCTGAAAATCGCAATGATTTGTTGAATGTCCAGAGAATTGTTTGACCGAAGACTAAAAAACGGATGTCTTTGCGATTAAAACAGTGTTTTTGTCGATGAAATTGCAGTTTTCAACACATGTTTTGCCTCTAATTTACTGAATAAAAATGACCTGCGTTTTAGCCAAACTCAAACGTCTCAACTTAAATAACGTCTAACTTCCCTTGATAATTTGCCTGAATTTCTATTCAGGTACTGTGCCTGGGTAATATACATTTTTATTTTGTAGTCCTGGTTTATGTACTGTAAAGCTTCGTAATTTGAAGTGCTCTAGTCAATTTCCAAGCTGAGTCATTTTATTTTCACTCCTCTTAAGGAATTTTTTGTTTGTTTTGTTGTTATCCACCGAATGACCGGCAATTCAATGCCAGAGATGTGCAAAGTATTAAGAGTGAACTTGCTCATTGAAGTTCAAAGTTTGTTTTGCGCATCCCTGTAGTCATTAGAGAGTTCAGAAAATATTTTCAATTGATTTTGAGTGAAATCACTTGAAAGACCGGGGATTTTAAAGTATATTCCGGAACATTTCAAATTTTAGCATGCTTAAAAAATAAACATTTTTAATTAAATGAGTGATTTTATTAAACAATTTAGCAAGCTAATAAAAATCATTCAAATTTAATCGTTTCAATCTACTAATTTAAATGAGATAGACACAAAATAGAATAAATTAGAATATTTAGTAATAGTTTGAAAAGATCCCAGTATGGTAATCAATCTAATAATGCTAATTCTAATTATGAGCTTGCTAATCCTAGGAATAAATTATTAATAAACGGGAAATTATTTAAAAACATTTGAGTATAAAAAAATCGATAAATTCTAATAATGGGAATAATAATGGTGTGGCTTATGATGCGAGTAATGGCCTTGACTGTGACCATACGTGCCATGAGCGCCATGACCATACCCAGTGCTGTGGTGTCCATTAGCTAGGATCGATTAAATATTCAATTAAATCAAAAGTAATCTTCAAAAGTCAATAATTATGTTTACAGCCGTGCGATCCGTGCGAACCAAAGTCTTGGTGGCCGTGCGATCCGTAGTGGTCGTGATTATAGTGGCGGCCATGGTCTGCGTGATTGTGATTCGCATGGTGGCCCCCGTAGTTATTGTGCGCTTTTTTGAACCTGATTTTATCAAGCAACAACTCTTATCAGAATAATGTTAATTTAACCTAGAATATTAGTTGAGTGACAAGCAATTAGAATTCCACTCTTATGGTGTGCACCACCTTGCTCATCTCAACGAAATATAAAATTCTGAACATATCTGCTTTGATTTAATTTAGGGCTACTGTACCGTCGTTTCCACTTAAAATAATTAAGCATGCTAATTTTAGCCACATTTTTGCATAAGACCTACCCATTCTCTTTATCCCAGGACCATTTCTTCACATACCCGTCACCTAATCATCGGAAAGGGTTGAGTCAATCCATAAAAAAGAAAAATAGTCATTAAATCATATTCTGGTCCATAAATCGTCAAAAGAAAGGCTATAATTATTAACTAATATTAATTGTATTAATAATAATAGT
>JAQIYB010000489.1:0-11293 GCA_034699325.1 Oribatida sp. Gr-Ori-00743 | reverse complement strand
ATCGAAGTCTATATCCTTTCAATTGTTTAAAGATATAATTAGAGACATAATCGGGTCCTAAAATAGCGGTAACCCTTTCTTTAACAAAGCCTAGAATTTTGTGCGAAAAACATCCATAGGTTCGACTTTCAATGCCTACTGTGCTCACGGCTTCCCTAACATAGTCTTCAGCGGAAGGAGATGTAAATGTAGGCTTCAGTCGTGACATATTAGTGGCCACAAACGCGGGTAAAACACTTTGAATAATAATTCCTTTGTCTTTGAATTCAAAATGAAGGGCTCGACTCAAATGATCGCAAAAACATTTTGTTGCCGAATATATTGACAGAAGAGGTACGGGTGTTGTCGCCGAAAAAGAGGATATATTGATGATTATTCCCCGCTTTTTGTCAACCATTTTGGGTAAAACCAAATCAATCATTCGAGTCATTGAAACCATATTACAGTTAATTATTGAGTGAATAAAGACTTTCAGATCTGTTATTTTTGTGAAGTATTCGCCGATTTTGAAACTCATTCCGACGTTATTCACCAAAACGTCTACATTCAAGTCTTTGAGTTGTTCTTCAATAGTGTCATAGATGTCATGTCTGGTGAAATCAACGGCCAATGTCTTAATGTCTTTACATTTTGGGCTTTTCTCCAGTAAATCATTTTTGACTTTTTCTAATTTCTCTTCATTTCTGGCGATTATAAGCAAAGAATATCCAATTTTTGCCAAATTATTGGCGTATTCTAAACCAATGCCATCAGTGGCTGATCCAAAATAATCAAATATTTAGAATAAAAAGACTATTGAAGACAAACCTCCGGTGACAACAGCCCAAGAATTATGAGAAGGCTTCCAATGAGTGCCGAAACCTAAAGTTTTAGCCAAAAAACAGGTGTAAAAAGCCTTTAAGAGACTAAAACAAAAATAAAAGACAATAAAATAGGCGACACTTTTGCCAATCAATTGATAGACCGACGGATCAAACATTTCATTGGTTTACGTAATATATAACAAATTGATTAATAAATAGATTTTATGTTAATTAAGGCAAACATTATGTGAGACAAGAGATTAAATTTCACCACAAATACTTTGGAAAGACAGTGAAAGAGTGGGAACTATGGATATACACAATAGTTTAGTGTTTTCATAACCGGTCTTTAATTGTTTTTAATACTTGGAATGACCTAAAAATGGAGAAACCACTCCACTCTGGAGAGACACTATTTTTTAGACATAATTAAAGTATTACTCAATTAATATATTTCTTCTTTCAATTGACGATATTTCTTGCAAATTGAGCTGGTTAATTCGGCCGTTAGCATGGTCATTTGCAGATAAAAATTAGATTTTTAAATTGTTCACAAAATATCCTAGATCAAATGTATCAGACAGTTTTTAATGCTTTCTTGTCAAACCTACAAGTTCAGTTCAACTTCAATTCAAAGTTAACTTTCCAATAAAACCAATCTTTCAAACTAGCTTGTCAACATTTTGCCCAACACTGGTTATAAGTTATAACAGTGTAGATGTTTATAAAATTTATAACATTTCAAGTTGAGCAAGATAATTCAACAGAATATTCGTTATGTTATTTGTGAAGAGTTTGTATTCCATGTGTTTTGCTGTCAAAGGATTTCACGTTTAAATGTGTTTATGTTTTTAATGAACACATGTTTTCAAATCATTATATTTTAAAATGAAAATAATTGGTTTAATAAGCGGTGGAAAGGACTCCACGTATTCAATGTATTTATGCACCAAAAGTGGTCACCAATTGGTCGGTTTAGCAAATCTGGTGCCGCAATCGGCTAAAGAAGAAGACTCTTATATGTATCAAACGGTTGGACACGAGTTTATTGATTTATACGCCGAAGCTATGGATTTGCCGCTCTTTAGACGAACTATAACGGGAAAGCCTATCGTAACCGATATGGACTACAATCAACATATGGACGATGAGGTCGAAGATCTGTTCCAACTTTTATCTCATATCAAAAATGAGATATCATTTGAAGGCATTTCCGTCGGGGCTATACTTTCCAACTATCAGAAGGTCAGAGTTGAAGACGTTTGCAGACGACTGGACTTGAAAATGTTGGCTCCGATTTGGGGTTTGGAACAGACATCACTTCTGAAGGATATGATCCAATCAGACATAAATGCAATTCTCGTAAAAGTGGCGGTTCTTGGCTTAGAGCCCAAACATTTGGCCAAATCTATTGGAGAAATGCTTCCGGTTTTGGAAGCACTCAATCAAAAGTACGGAATCAACGTTTGCGGCGAAGGCGGAGAATATGAGACAATCACTTTGGACTGTCCTCTCTTCAAGAAAAGGATTATTTTGTAATTTATTTGAATTAATTTTAATGAAATGCAAAAGAATAAGAGATTTAATTATTTGATATTTAGAGATGAGTACCAAATAGTGATCCATTCGGACGACGCCATCGCAACCGTTGCTTATCTGCGACCGATTCGACTCCATTTGGAGGAAAAGATTTGATTTTCAAAAATTGATTTTAATATTTAATAGAATAAAACATTTTATTTATTTAACTTTTTATTGGATTCTATTTTCGGTTTATTGTAATAAAGGTTAACATTAATTGTCACTCAAATCCATATAACAAATAGAGACGACTCAAGAGTTGCTTTTTATATTTAAATTCGAGCCATATATTGAACTCTGAAAGAGTAACCCTTCCTGTAAACCCTTCGTATAGAGTATAGAGTCTATAGTATAAGTAGTCTTATACCCTTCGTGTAGACCTTCCGGTCGCAGAATTTAAATTCAGTTTACTCTTAAGGTGAAGACCGGCAAAGATTATCCCAAAAGATCCATGGGCATTTCTTTGCCAATACTAAAGCCCAGACTGTCCAAGAGCTCATTCAGATTCCTTATTGTTTGTTGGGTAAGACATATGATTGAGTCATATCAGTGGTCTTCACATTCATGGGATCGTCTGTTTGTTCCAATGCTTTGCTGGTCTTATCCTTTACTGACAGCACTTCCAAAGCGGTTAAGTTCTTGAGTTGACGAGCCTTCGCCTCTTTTCTGTCCTCTGGTTGTGTAGTACCACAACAACAGCCACAACACAAGTAATGGCAAATACTTTTGATCATTGGATACAAAACTGACTTCACTTCTGATTTATTGCAACGGATTTCAGTCAAATAGTCTTTAATTTTGTAAATCAAATGATTTTAAACTAAAGTATCGTTTTTTCAAAACTGAATGACACTAACAATCAATTTATTCAAACTTTGATTTGCGACGAATTAAATGATATTTAAGTTTAAAATATTTGAACGATTATTTCGCGCCATAAAAATCAAACGTCAATTAAAACTAATTTCAAAAAATCGTTTTATTATTTATGTATTTGAAAGAGAGTGAGGTTCACAAAAATAAGGGCCGACCAGTCAGTAGTGTTTTGGGTAAACCTAAAGTTGAGTGGACAGAACAAAAGGGTACAATGAATACGACGGCTCCAAAAAGGCGACCCAATATTGTAATCGAACAGTTTTTAAACCCACCAAGGACACCTCAGAGAACATCTCAAGTCACATCACAAACCCCCAAATCGCGATCACAATCCTGGAGCAGAGGTGTTAGACCAGGTTCAGCCACACCCGAGTGGTATTACCAAATGCCTGAATGGTTTCGCGCGGCTCACCCTGAGGCACCGGGAGGGGGACTATTTGCACCCGAGAGAAGTTATGCACCAATCGTGAAGACCTCTCCAAAAGATTTCCAACAAAATAGGTCGGAGGGAAGACGATCTAGCTCACTTGACAATCGGCAGACAATGACTAAACCGAAGAAAGCGGACAAACTGACCCCTGACTGGTATTGGAACATGCCTCAATTGTTCCGTGACGCACATCCTTTGGCTTCTGGAGGAGGACTATTGGCACCCGAGAGAAGTAATGCCCCGACCCGGACCACCTCTCCAAGAAATATCCAACAAAAAAAGTCTCTGATAAGACGATCCCTCTCACTTGACGGTCGGCAGACAATGACTAATCCGAACAAAGCGGACACATTGACCCCCGCCTGGTATTGGACAATGCCTCAATGGTTCCGTGACGCCCATCCTTTGGCTAGTGGGGGAGGACTTTTATCTCCTGGAAGAAGTAATGCTCCGATTGTTGGCGACAATTCAATGGATTCATGAATTCGTCAAAAGTTGCTAGATTAGTCAAATTATTCAAACTCTGACTAAAGGATAAACAAAAACATTAGTTTTACTCAAATTATTTGAAATAAATCGAAAGAAAACTCATTTCAATAGAAATCAAAGTATTTTAGAAGAAATAAGTTTATGACAAAAGAGTTATTAATTTACTCTCGATTTGGGAACTTTGTTGCTATCAATCAGTTTTCGCGATAATAAAGTATTTTAGATCTGTTTTCGAGTAAGTTTACTAAAAATGAACTTGTACAGATAATGATTGGACTCCACTGGAGTTTAGAGGCAAAATGATCATTAGATTAATTTTCTATTGGATTCTTATTTTCGATTTATTGTAATAAAGGTTTACATTAATTGTCACTCAAATCCATATAACAAATAGAGACGACTCAAGAGTTCCTTTTTCTCATCTTCGGGTAAAAACGAGGCTTTCATTGCATTTAAATTCTGTGAAAAAAAATTAGACATTAAATGATTGAACAATAGATGTATTAATATTCTGACCGCTCGAGTGATGTGCATCTCATTTAATCCCAATTGTCTGCAATACTCGTATTCTTCGTCGAGAGTAACGGCGGTCACTGTCGGGTCGTCTTTACTAATAGAAAAGTTGGCGCCGTCTTCAGCAAAGGCGACGATTGGGTTTCTCCTGCCGGCAACAATGGAACCGGTGAAGTAACTCGAATACGGACACACTTCAAAGTGGACGTCTGATGAAAGACAGCGCTTATAAACCTCCTCATCAAATATAACATTATATCCGTGTCCTATCCTTTCAGCACACATTTCATCCAGGGCAAATGATACATTAGCTGCGGGTCCGGCCTCTCCCGCATGACATGTTCGGTGAATACCTAAATCTTTAGCCGCATTGAAAGCCATTACTTCATTTTGAGTAAAGCTGTGCGATGAGGTCGGGTTCATATCCTCCTGACCCGCAATATCAATGCCAACGACGCCCTTATCTCTGAATTGTTGCGCTAATTGTAAGACTTCTTCACTCCATTCTTCGAAAGTAAAGAATAAGAATATATTTGGCAAAAGTTATGGTTAAATACCCGGATAACCACAAACACACGACACTATAAGTGAAGACCTAATTCCGAAATCCTTTTCCCCTCTCTTTAGTCCTCTGAGAACACATTCAATGACTTGTTTTGGAGAACAGGCGTTCGGGTCAGAGGCAGAAACGACAGGACTATTGAATCTCTTTTTAACGGTATTTGAGTTCAAATGAGGAGAAGTCCGTAACTCAAAGTAAAGAACTCCTTCTTTTGCCTCATCCTGGCATATCTCATATGCGCACCGCTCCAAAGCATAGGAATCACCCCTTAAAACAATTATTTGAAAAGAGGGCCATCAATAAGAGGTCACTTACACAATGATCTGTCCGTAATGGGAGAGTATATTCAAGAAGTCAATCAGTTTTCCCGGTTTTTTGATTACACAAAAATCAATTAATTCATTGAAAGATCCGTTTGGCGTCAGTTTTATGCCTTAATCATCCAATAATACAATAATTGTCTATTAATTTGTTCGCTATTCCAAAATATTTGTGAGGAACAGTTCGATAATACCTTTCCTCTGACTCAACTCCCAAACAGTTGACAATCGAATAGAACCGCCTAAATGTAGATGAAGTTCGACCTAAATTTGTAAAGACCTTGCTCAAAAATAGAATACATTGAAAGATTACTCTTCGAGGTAAGAAAATTAGTTCTATAAAGTTGCAAGATTACTCAAACACTGACAAAGGGGTAAACAAAAACATTAGTTTTACTCAAATTATTTGAAATAAATCGAAAGAAAACTCATTTCAATAGAAATCAAAGTATTTTAGAAGAAATAAGTTTATGACAAAAGAGTTATTAATTTACTCTCGATTTGGGAACTTTGTTGCTATCAATCAGTTTTCGCGATAATAAAGACATATCTCGTTTTCGGTCTGTTTTCGGGTAAGTTTACTAAAAACGAACTTGTACAAATAATGTGTAAACCGCTTAAATGTGAATTTCTAATTAAAACCTGTAATAAAATAAACTATTTTTGGAAAATAAAATTGATTTTTTAGCGACTGATTCACACGAAACACACATAGCATTACAAAAGTTGTGAAATTTTCCCCCAAAAATAATAGCGAAAGAGAAGTGCTTTAAATAGCTGTTTTTGTGTAACCCAATGCTAAATATGTAACGTTTTTAGTGAATTGCTCTTCTTTGTAAACATCTGATCAGTGATCACAGGTTTGACTGAATGATTGGCATTCAGTTCAACTGAATTCAGTTTTCCACTAATTTTGTCTCATTTTATAAAAACTCAAAGATTTATAATTAAGTTTAGTTTTAAATTAATATTTATATCAATTGATTTTTGAATTGCTTTTCGGTAAGAATTGTTTGCATCGAAACAAACAAATAATTTGGTGTTTAAAAGCATTGCACAAAATTGCGTCACTTTTTGCAATTTTTGTTGAAAACATTTCAATCAGTTTTGTTTGCATACAATTTGTCTCATCTCAGGAATGGTTAATAATACTAATAGCAGTAAAAAGGGTCAGTTTATTGATATTTTTAATCAAATCTAGTGTTTAATTAGTCCCTAATTTGTGTTTTCATTAATTTTGAGAAACCATTTAATAAATGAAATGATTTTTTGAAAAACAGGTCGAAAGCGAAACAACGATCACTCGATCGAAGACATGGACTCAAACGACGAATTTATGGATCAGTTTAAGGCAACCGTTACCACCATTTTTGCAGAGAAGAAGACTCAGATGTCTAATGAGAATTATGTCAAATTCTACAGGTTTGTCGACGGCTTTCCACTTCATATTGTCTTCAATTGTCTTAATTTAGTCATTAGTTTAGTTTTACTCAAATTAATGCAATTATAAGTCAATGAATTGATTGACTGATTGTTATTATGTTTTGTCTTTAGTCTAATCTATGATAAGTGTACAAACCATCGAAGCGATAGGAATTCCCATCACATAAACATAAAGGAGAAGATCTACAGACAAATCCGTCAGTTCTTCAAAGAACATATCGAAGGCTTACGTGACGTAAGTATTCAATAATTTATTGTTTTGAATGAATTCCAATAATTGATTTATTAATGGTTTGACAGAAATGTAACGCATATCCCGACGAAGAATCTCTTTTGGATTTCTACACAAAACAGTGGGAAGACTACAAGTTCTCGAGTAAAGTGTTGAACGGGGTTTGCAGTTATATCAATAGATATCACTGTCAGTCAAATGCCGATAAAAACATACCCGAAATACAAGTCGTAAGTATTTATTGCTATTTGTATTGATTTGCTTACAAATAATGGTTTCAATGAATAGATGGCTAAACTCGAATGGCGTCAAAGTTTGCTCAAAGATTTCGGCAAAAAAGTCTCAAATTCGGTCCTTAGACTCATTGAAAAGGACAGGAATGGAGAAACCATTAATACACGTCTTGTCAGTGGAGTCGTCGACTGCTTTGGTTTGTATTGAATTTATTTTAATTTTAAATGTGATTAAAATATTTAATTAAATTACAGATGAGTTGACTCATGTCGGCTCTGAAATCGATGAAAATGCAAACCAAAACTTTGAGGAATCGTTTCAAAAACCATTCCTTAATCAGACGAAAGAATATTATATGAAAGAAAGCGTGTCTTTCCTCGAAAACAACTCATTTACTAATTATATGAAGCGCTGTATGACTAGACTTGAAGAAGAAAGGGGAAGAGTTAAGCGTTATCTTAATAATGGTCTTCTGGAACCGTTGATTGGTATTGTTGAAGAGGCTCTTATTGTCAAACAAATCGATCGATTTATAACTGAATTTAAGAACTTATTGATTATCGATGACATCAGCCGTCAGTTTAAAACACTTTTTGGTTAAACTTTTTATTAATTCAATTTTTATTGTCTCAGAATTGGCGACACTTTACAAACTGGTTATTCGAGTAGACTCTGCGATCGCAGACTTGTGCCAATTCTTCCAGTCCCATATCAAGAAGGAAGGGACGGACGCCATCGAATCGGTGGCCACCAAAGCCATAGAAGATCCACAACTGTTTGTTAGCACTATTTGGAAAGTTTACGATAAATACAAGAGTTTATTAGACAAATCACTTCAGTCCGACCCTTCCTTTTATAAAGCGCTCGATTCGGTAGGTTTTCATTGATATTTCTTTGAATCTAATTTTGTTTTTTTGTGGAAAGGCTGCCATGGATTTCGTTAACGACAATAAAGTCACAGAAATATCTCCCATTAAATCGAAGAAAACTCCCGAACTTTTGGCCAAACACTGCGATATTTTGCTGAAGAATAGGGAGAAAATGGCTGAAACTGATTTGGAATCTAATTTGACTCAAGCGGTCACTATATTCCGGTTCATTCGCGATAAGGATGTCTTTAATAATTTCTATTTGAAACTATTGACAACTCGTTTAATACAAGACTTGTCGGACAGCAGTGACGCCGAGGCCAGTATTCTTAGTAAACTGAAGGTATGGGCCGTCGTTTTAAAAATGCCAGTGCTTTGTGACCAATGCTTTGTTATTTGTAGGACACCTGTGGTGTTGAGTATACCTCTAAGCTGCAGCGGATTTTCCAAGACGTGCAGACCAGTGAAGAACTGAATAAAGACTTCAAGAAGGGTCACATCAATTTAGCCGGTATTCTATTTCTCTTAAATTTGATACAATTCTAAGCCCTTTTGTTCTTTAATAGTTGAGTTTACGGTAAAAGTGATTAGTATGAGTGCCTCTCCTTTCGGAAACATCAACTGTCAGTTTAGTATACCTCAGGAGGTATTCACTGATTTTGTGTCGAAACACAATTAAATCAACTTTTGATTTGTCTTTCAGTTAGAGTCCGGTATTTCCAGTTATACCGCGTTTTACGTAAACAAACATCAGGGAAGAAAACTGACCTGGATATATCAGAGGTCCAAAGGAGAGATACAATACCGGTGCTGTAAAAGACCGCAGCCCTTCACTTTCACTGTAAGAGAATCATATCCTGTCCTCTCAACCCTTTACCTAATGTTTACATTTGAATTAAAGGCCAGTGTTTTCCAAATTTCAATAATGCTTTTGTTCAACAACTCGGATGAGTTAACTGTTCAATATTTGCAAGAACACACTGAAATAAAACTGGAAGTTCTCACTCAAATTCTGGGTATTTTACTCAAAGTGAAGCTATTGCTGACCGACTGTTCCCAATGGAAGAAATCCCAAAAACTCACGAATGACTCCCTCTTAAAGTTGAACCAAAACTATAACAACAAAAAAAATAAAATCAATATTAATGTCCCGATTAAGGCAGAGACCAAAGAAGAGGACGAAAGGACTCACAGACACATCGATGAGTCGCGTAAATACGTGATTGAGGTTTGATATCCTTTTCCTCCGCTTTCTATTTGATTGAATTGATTTATATTTTGATTAAAGGCTGCAATCGTTCGGATTATGAAGACACGGAAGTCACTGAAACATCAGGAGTTGATTGGAGAAGTGCTCGAACAGATCGGCGCCAAATTTACTCCAACCGTTCCAATGATTAAAGTATTGTTTTGTTATCCGATTCTGTGATCTAATTATTTATTTGATTTGTGTCTCAATAGAAAGGGATCGAAGACTTAATAAATAGAGAATATTTGGAGCGCCATAAAGACGAGAGAGAAATCCTCAATTATTTGGCTTAAAGTCAATTAAATAGAAATTCATATTTTCATCGTATTTTCACTATTTATATGAATAAAAATAAAATTATTTGAAATGAAGTCTTTATTTGTGTTTAATTGTAATTAAAAGCGAATAAAATTTAAAATCTGTTAAAAATGTGTAAAATGTTTGGCGAAAAGCGATTAGTTTTTGACTTTAGATTTATTTACTTTACTCCTCATATAGTTCTTGTTATAACCGGTCGGGGGTTGACTTATTCGGTAGTGTTCTCGGATTTCAATCAGTTTTGACTCGACGTTCCCTAATAGTGGTCGTAGAGCCGGATCCCCATTCCAGCACTGCTCCATTAACAGCCAACAGTCGTCGTCGAACTGAGGGAGTCGTTCGGGTCGCGCCCCTTATCAGTAAATAATCAAATTGGCGTCAAAAGTAGTTTAGCGTCAAATTTACCTTTTTTAACGACTGTCCACAATTGGTCTTTGCTTTGGCACTGTTCGAAGACATAGGGAAGCCTAACATGACCCGCACATATATACCAAAAGAGGATCCCAAATGCATAGACGTCTACCATTCCATCGTATCGACCGGAGAATAGTTCAGGTGCCATATGTATGGGAGTGCCCACAATCGAACCGGACATCATTGCTTCGGGTTTACAGAAGCCCAGGTCTGTAATCTTTGCGCGGTTTTTATTATTCAATAAAACGTTCTTTAATTTGATGTCTCTGTGAACTAATCCCTGTCCGTGAAGGAAACGTATGCCATGGATAACATCAATGGCCACTTGAAGTCTAGCCATCCATTCCAACCCATTTTTGATGGCCGCGTATAAATCACAGACCATTCTATCCATAATGAGAAGCACTGCGGGAGTAATACCTCCGCCATAACTATAGTCAATGACAGAGCCTCTAATTTGTACGATTCGGGGGTGTTCTGGTATAGAACGGGTGTAATAGAATTCCATCGCTAAGTCATTCCAGTGCTTGTCGTCCGGAGGGACTACCGATTTGATTGCACAAGGTGAATATCCAGCCCAACGATCACAAGAATAAACGACACCATATTGTCCTCTACCGATCTCTCGGCCCAATTGAGGCATTCCATGAATGATAACATCGATCAGAGACGTCGACTCCAATGCAAACTTAGCGAAACCGGGCGCATGATTTTTACGGACCTGTTCCCGACGGTCATCTGTCCGACGCATTCGGCCCGTATGTAATGCCTCTGTAAATAAGGGAGGGATACAAAAGTTTTACTTAAAGTTGAGAATAAATACCTAATTGTTTGAGAGAAACTGTGAATAATTCGTGCGATTGTTTCAGTTTATCTCTGAATTGCATACAAATACTCTTTGCAAGTCTGGACTCACTCAGACTGTCCAGTATATCGTTTGCCACCTTTTTCTTCCAATCA
>JAQIYB010000488.1:0-11298 GCA_034699325.1 Oribatida sp. Gr-Ori-00743 | reverse complement strand
ATATACTATAAAACCGTTTTCTTTAATAGATATCTATAATAGGTTTTGATATTTCGTTGAATAGAAAAATGTGTTTTTGTGTAATAATTTAGGATTTGTTTCTAAATCACAAACTTTTCTATAATTTATTTATTGATAAAAACTTTAGATTTGATTCATTTATTTGTCATTTATTTCTATAATTGGATTCGTTTTTGATTAAAGTTTTGTTAAACCATTGATTGTGTTATGAATTAAGGAATGCGAAGTCGTTTCGGTGGTGACTAATGTGGTTAAGTCTGGCCTCAGCCATAAGTGACATACTCTGAAAGTAAGTGAGCGCAGCCATAATTACCAGAGTGTGGAATATCTGATGAGAATTGAGCCAAAGATCGAATCTTCCTGGACACAAACACTCCGGGATTTTATACGCATAGAATAGGGCGCCCATAATGTAAAGACTTCCCATCAGAATCAGCAGAAGAATCGATTTGAAAGCCAAATGAGCGGCCGTTGGACCGAACGTATAGAGTTGCAGATAGAGGTGAGTGCACGGAAATATTGCTAGATTCAATTACTTTTATTAAATACATTTATAATAAGAGAATATTTTACCGGAACATCCGTTCAGAACGAAGACAATTACTCTGATTTTCCTCAATTCTGGTTCACTGAATCTGTCGAACATTGATATCACAAAACAGGCGACAAATAGGAACACCGTTGAGCACAGGTATATATTCCGCTGCGTCGGAGAGTGATAGAAGCCATAGTAAATCCATGGACCAAATGAGGCCGCAATCAATAGAGTGATTCCGCAGTAATCGAGTCTAAAGGAAAGCAATTATTCCTAACGATTGGGATATAATTGGAGTGAAAAGTGTTATACTTAGCGAACAGTTTGAAGACACGTCTGGAATGACAGCGAAACGTATGAAACAAAGTCGATATCATTAGACAAAAGATAATCGCCGTAAAGAAAGTGCCGAAAATAAACTTATCCACGAAATCGAAGTTCTTATAGATTGTAAGACTTGACGATCGATACCATAGAATAGCAAACATAAAGGTTCCGATCAAATGAGTGAAGATATTCCCGCTTTCGTTATGCAAATGTGAGACCGAAGACCGCAAACAGTAAGAGAAAGACGGCTTCGGCGGTCGGAACCCTCGACGAATGAATTTGTTGTCTCCATACCACTCGGGCACAGAGGAGATGTCCAGAAGTCTCATAATTATCCAATTATTAAATAAATAAACTTTTAATCGATATAAAAGTTTAAACAATTGTATAATTGTTTTCAACACAAGAATTAGTGTATTATTAGTGTCACAAAAGAGACATTACTTATTCCCAGGATATTCTTCGGCAAACAAGCGCTTAGTCCTGAGGTCCGGCGGAACTGATGTTTGCCTCAAACACACCGACTCTTTAATGAAAGAGTTTTTGTTTAAATCACTATAACTGTTACAGAATTGTTGTGTTCGCGCAGTTATTCTCAGCCAACTCCTAATGTCAGAGCACTCTCTGACCACAAATATTACCAAGTATAAATATTTAATGAGTCTTTCGAAACAAATTATGTCTTTAATGAGATTCGGTGTTTACCCAAAGACAGCGAAATGAGAATCGACTAAAATACTGCACTTGACTTCACTTCTGTACGATTTTCTTCGTTTTTTCTATACATTTATCGATCGCACAGAATATAAATGCAGTAATAGATAGAGAATAATGAGAATGCAGAATAAATGTGTTCAGGAATAGCCTAATATATTGACTATAAGCCAACGATGGGAACAATTCATTTGAATTATTAATGAACAAGTTTATGATCACAACGAATATTCATTAAATATTGATTTGTGACCTATTCTTCAGCTTTTCTCTGCTCTCAAATCAAACACTCAATTATTGGCTTTCCATCAGATAAGACAATTCATTAATTTTTTACCCAAATTCTGACATCTTTTTGGGAACTAATCCCTCGAATGTCAACTATTTTTAGATTATCTGACATTTTATTGCCTTAAAGCAGAACAGATGTAACACTTCTTCCATTAAAACACAACCAAACACTTGAAGTGTGTGTAAAACAAGAATATTCCGCACAGAATATTAGCTCATAATTATGTATTGCATTGACAGGACTTGAAATGTCAATTATTTTTGTTTAATTTAGTTCCGGTTAACACGAGTTGCATAGAGCCTAGATCACCTTGGCAACGTGCATCAGGAGATTCAGAATAAATTGATTCCGAATAAATCTGAGCTCAAGACTAATGAGCAAATAAAGTGACAAAACCACAAATCGCTCAAAAGATGTTCCACACAAACATCGATCAATTATGCAAATCATACACTAAAATATACTTAGCTTTTGTAGTGATAAAGGACCAAGTACATTTAGTTTAGCTCTAAACAGATCAATATTCCATATATTTTGATTTTGATTTGAGATTATAGGTTTAATTTGAAAATTGTACTAGTTGTAACTTTATAAATTGGCCAGCATTCTCAAGTAACTTGATAGATTAAAGTTGATCGTAGTCTTGGTTAAACAATTCAAAGGATTCCGATTCTTGTGCAGAAAATAAAGTTGAGAATAAAAGAGTACGTCTTATGTGAACAGAACTATTGAGTCGACTGTTTATCGTCTGTTTTCCTCAACTTTTTGTTTACATTTTTATATGAAAATCAAATTAAAACCAAATTTTCTCAAATGAATAACTATTTGACCACAAATACAAACGAAGAACTAATTCGTAAAGAAAATCTTCAACAAAGACACTATCAATTGAACTATGAATTGCAACAAATGGCTCAGGAATTGCCGAAGTATTGACAAAATTGAGACCAATTTTAATTTTATTGTCATTTGATTTAAACGACTCTTAATTGTCTCATCCAATAGTCTATATCAACAGCGAATGCCATACGAACTGCTCTCGAGTTTAGCCAACTGTCTGTTGGACACATCCATCGGTCAGATAGTGTCCGGTCTTAAAGACATTCAACACATCACCGAAAAGACGTTATTTGAAAAGAGACAGAAATCTATCGGAAAATTCAGAGGTCTTTCAATTGAATCCATTTATTGATAAACATTTGAAATAACTCTGAATATCACTAAAGAGATGAAAGTGGAACAGCAGAAGAAGTTCAGAACAGCACTTCTCGACAAGTCTATGACACCAGAAGAGGTCGAGAAGGAGGAAAGGGTACGAAATAACTCATTTTTCATAGCATTTGCCACTTATTTGCCCTTAATTTCGGATTGTATTGAATGTACAGAAAATGGACCGATTCATAGAGGAAGGGACTAACAAAATAGATATGAAGACAATCACAGAACTGGATCAAGTGGTGAGTGCTCTCATTTTCATACTTTCCTTCAGTTTTGTCCCCAAAATCCCAATTAAACCAAAAGTTGAATAACTTATGAAACAACTGTTTTGAACGGTTAGGTTAGTGACCAACAGGTGACACTCGAGAGGGCCGGAGTGCCCGGCTTTCACGTTACTAACAGTCCCACCGAAATTAGGCTTCAAATGTATATTTTGGAATTCATTGCCCGACTGTCCACCGAAACGTAGTTATGGTTTGCATTCATTACTTCATTCACTCATTTAATTAATTTATAATTTTTTAGTAAAAAATGTTATAAAAAGTTATCTGAAAACACATTTTTGATATCATTTTAATTAAAAGTTATTTAAGTTTTGATTAAATTTAAATTAATCCTAAGCTCTGGTAATACACAATCGCCTCAACAAATACCAGTCAATTGATTACAATAGGAAAGCCGACAGAGAGGGCGGCCCTCAGGAAAGTGAAGGGTTTTTACACTCAAACTATCGCTTAGTGTTTGGTTGAGTCCATTATTGAAATGGACTGAATTGAAATGAAAACGAACACAAATTGTCTAAAAATGAAAGCATTAAGGCTTTGATTTGTACTAAAATCCGAGTTTAAGTTCAAATTGAGTGCAAATTCAGTTCAAATGAGTACTCCTTTTAACACAAACAACAGTTTCTAACGGTTTTAAATAGAAAAGTAAATCAGGTGTCGACCAAACTGTCATACAATAGTACTTTTTGGGCACACATTCGGGCATCGGCTCTAAGCGCTGTGCTCTTTGCGAGGCATACACTCAAATGGACCCATGAATTAGCATTGATCTCAATATTTAATATCTGGGCTCAAAAAATGGGATTTAAAAAAACTTTATTTAGATTTGAGTTTAAGAAACAAAGTGTGGAACAAAAGCAAAACAAAAGTAGTTCCAGAAGTCGACGCTCCAAATGCCAAATATAGTGGCGAACCATTGGATCTCACTTTCTTTATAGCACACAATTACCTAAATTTTATGTAACGCCTGACCGGACAGCCATAAGGCCCATAACACTGGTATTATCTTTTAGCCTAAATTCGTTGACTATTGAGCACTGAATTAGTGGTTCGGCCAATAGTGGAGTGTTTGCCAACCTTTCTATTGGAAGTGGTGTACGAAACCTATAAACCCCAAAATTGGCGATTTGTAACAAAACAGTCCCGAACTGAGGCACACAATGGTCTCGAACTACTGGTGTGGCCTTCAAATGTGAACTAATTCTGACCCAAAGTTCCTCAATACTGTCCCATTCACCTACTTTTGTCACCTACTTTGCACTGAACAGTAGATCAGACAGACCTTCAGATGTAAGGCAAGGCCAGTGTGTATGTGTGCGCTGCCGACACTAACTGAAGCAACAGTCCGCTGATTGGACTCTCCTCTAATCAAAGGTTAATTTAAGGGATACATCATATTATGTGTGACCTCTAATATATAGTTCACTCATTTCGTGGCTTTTTGTTGTTTTTATGCATGAATTAAGTCATTCTCTGCCATACGTTATGTGAATAAACTGTAAGACTATATCAGATATAAAGTGTGCCAACGCTTTAACAATCAGTTTATAAGGTCATCAAAGTATAGGTGCTCTCTATCTGTGTCTCTGTTCGCTCTGTATTGGAGTCGCCCTTAACTTAACTAATAGATCATCGCATTTATAAAACATATTTTTAACTAAACTTTTATTTATTGTATTTGACTTTTTCCTGGTTTTCTTGAACTAAATCTGAACCAAATTCTGATCTTTTATTCTAATTTCTCAACAATTGAACTCTTATTCCCCTAAATCTGAATCAGACTTTTTATGTCACGAATCAGAATATCTTTTATCGATTCATTCTATTTCTTAATTGAGTTTCTATGCCATACCATCTCAGGTACGGCCAATTTGGGCGCTCTCTTCATATGTTATGCTTTCAAGTATTGTCTTTTGAATTATTGATCTGTTATTCCCATTATTTTTGTTTTATTGGAATAGATTTCAAAATACAAAACTAATTAATATCTGAATTTCATTGAAATATTAGAGAATATGAGAGAAATATTTTGAATAAATATATGGAAAACTCTATTAATTAAAATATAATTCTATAAAATTGTGGAATATTTTTATTATTAAACATTTCTTCAGAAAAAATGTTTAATTTGTGAAAAAAATTGAGTTTAATATTAAATTTATTTGACGCACGACTGACGACAATTGCAATACAAATATAGATCTTCTGTTAAATAAGAGAGAGAATTGTGTAAAGAATAGAAGTCCTTCGATGGTTAGCGTAGTGCACATCGGCAACAGTGCAGTACAGTGCCAGTAGAGAGAGAATCGACCGGAACGTATTGGCAGAACATGCGCTGGTGATGTCCTGCTCATTTGAAGCCAAGGTTAGGATGCGATCTCTTGTTGAGGCGTTACCCATGAAACTGTGTCAGTCCACAGCGATGAAGGTCGAAACTGAGTTTTCACGGCCACCCGGCGCTCTCGCGACTAGTTCAAGGTTCGCCTCTTACCTGATGCTTTACCCTTTCTGTTCGCATCTTTTCCGCGATGTATTCTTGACATTGGATACACCATTGCATTGGTATATCCAACACAATCTGCACTGCACTTACACTGCCGATGACGACAACTGCCAGCACTTGCTCTTCAATATCATAGACTTTTGCCTCTCATTTAATTGATTGACATTAATATCGAGACTAAGGCTATGTATATGAAACAAATTAACTGATAATACGTATGCCTTTCCTATCATTTATTGGCAAATATATCGATTCTCTCACTTTTTAATCAGGTTTTCGACACTTCTCTTTCTATACGTCTATTATTGTGTAATATTGAGTGTCATATGAATTGAATGTCATTTCAGATTTGATATCTATTTTTATATTTGGAATTAATTTTAGAGAAAAGCATTGAATTTGTCATTGAATTCAATGCTAACTAAGAGATGGTTAACAACAGTATATCAGCCAATTGTTGTCTTTGTCTTTGTATTTGACTTCAATGCTAAACACAATTATAGCTCCTAATTAGGAATTTTAAGGGGAATTCAGGTATTGTGTGAGCGCTCAACCATTTGACTCATTTAATTATCCATTGAAATACAGTGTCTCATATGCCAGCGCTGTATAAAGCACTAGAGGACAGGTACGCCACTGATGACCCACTTCTACCACACTATTGTCTGGAGTGGTATCGAGACGTTCGGCGCTTTTCGAACTCTGTTTTGTTGTTCTTGTGATTGGATGGCGAGATAGGGATGAGTCTAATACAACTCGTGAGGGGCTCTCAAGCGGTATACCAGTGCAGTCGTTTAGAGTTCAGAGCATAGCTCCCAGTAGTTCAAAGCTCCGGCGAAGGTTAACCTCGAAATCTGTTTTTCAGTTTTCCAACTGTTCTCGCATTTGCTGAAAATGAACTCAACTCTTGAGCTCTTCTACGCAGACGGCGAGACCTTCGGATCATAATTGTTGAGAACCTCTTGTCTACAGACTATACTCCACTCTATCTCTCAATTATTAGTTGTCTTCAAATCTAAAGCAACAGTTGATTTGACTCAACCCAAGTCTCCAATGGATTGAACACAAAGAATGAATCTTATGATTAATGGTTTGGAAATCATATATTCCGACACTAATTAACTCTTTATTTTAATTTAATTGATTACAGACTCATAACAAACAGTCTATAAATTAAAGGCTTTTATTTGTTTTCATAGCAAAACACGTAATCCTATTTAAAACTCATTTATTTAAAACAATTTATCAGACAATTAGTAATGAAATAACTAATTAACACAAGAATAGATAATTAGCTCTTTTAATGACTTCGATGACTATTCTCGACATTTATATCCAATTTTAAACTACAATAAAGTTTTGAAATATCTTTTGAATATTTAACAGATCTTTCATTAAAACAATTAATGAATTATCTGATTGTAAATCAATATTATTGATCGTGTATTACAAAAATGTTCCTCTTATATAACCTTGCTCATTTTAATGAGAATTTAAAGGTAGACTCATTTTAGAATTAGGGGAGACATGAATATGAATATCCTTGGTGAAACTGTGCGTCGCATAAAAATAAAAATCGATTTTTTAGGCAAAAAAACATTAGAATAACCTAAAGATGTGTTCAATTGGAGAAAATCAGAGGTAAAACCATTACCACTACTGTAGAGCAACAGTAGAGCGGTGTTGAGTCGATGCAGCCCTGAACCGCATCCTTGAGGCGAACAGTCAATGGCAACAGTGCTCTCACTTTCACTCAGGGATCCAATACATCCCTATTTTTGGATATGGATTGCATTGAAAGCGAGAGTTTGAGGAAGAGATTTGATTTACTGCTTAACTCTTTGACGACTAAATTCACTTTTGAAGGACTGATTCATGGGTTTGAATGTTACAGAGCGTTGTCCTCCACAGCGCACAGCCATAAGCAGGCAGTTCTGTGACCCTAAACACACAACTGAAGGAGACCTAAAGGTAACGCTTCCGTTCGGAGCGCAGGGGAAAGACGTTTGAAGGAGGATTGTCTGCCTATGAAGGACAAACGGAGGGCAACTGTTTTCGGACATTGCCCTATGTTTATGCCCTCTCCCCATTCACTCTCCCAGTGCTCATATCAGAACATATGGAGTGACACTTGAGTTTAATGCACACAATATGCTCACAAACTGTTGACTTATAACTGTTTTGATGGTAATCCAGACTCAAAGCCATTGAACCGATTGGCTCTCAATTTGACTCAAACCTACACTAAATGTTTTCATACGAATAATAGACTTCTCTTCACTCAAACATCAGTTTAAGGAAATGTTCTCTTCTTTTGGTTCTCCAATTTGTTTATCACATTTTGCTTCTAAGGAAAGACATCTGATAGCAGACAATTGTCAAATTTCAACTGTGCATGGTCATTAACTGCCATTTGATGTCAATTATTTATGTTATTATTAGATTCCTGGATCAAAATTAGCTCTTTTTCATAGCTTTCAACATTAATTTTTGTCTCATTTATTGTATTTCTAATTAGTTTTTAAATTAAATATCTTTTGTTTTATAAAAAGTGATACAAATATTAAGCAATGATTTGATTTATTGAAATAATCTAATAAACAAATGGAAAGAACTGTTGTTTTGATCAGAATTTGAACTAAAACTCTGAGATATCTTAATTTAAGGGTAATCTCAAACTTTATTCACTTGATTCTGCAGAATATGAGTGTTCGGCCAATACTTTCTGGGTCTGCCTCTGGATCTCTTAACTTTGTTCTGATCTTTTCCTCCGTTTGTCTTATGGTTTGTTCTGTTGTTAAGCCGAGCCGTTTGAAGGAAAGTAAAAATGTGATATTTGCGAGCATTCAGTGCCAGTTTGGCCTCAATATTGAAGTACTCCGTGGAGTTCCTTTGGCACAGACCTAAATGTCGAAGGAAAGTTTGCTTTTTCTTGTTTATTGGCTCCACTTCTTCCCCAACCCTTTGAATATTGGTTTGCGGATCAGGTGATGCGTCAATCGGTAAAGACATTTGTAGAATAGTTGTGGGACGCCATACACTCCAGTCATTAAAACTGAGATATTCTTCAGATTAAAAGTGGTTTAAAATTAATTCAATTGAAACCTTTGGTCTCTTTGATGACTAATTCTCTGTCTATCTCTTAGTCTTCTGGCGGTCCAGGGATTGAATTTATAACCTTGGTAAATCTAATTAATCAA
The DNA here is from genome assembly GCA_034699325.1 of Oribatida sp. Gr-Ori-00743. Lineage (NCBI taxonomy): Eukaryota > Metazoa > Arthropoda > Arachnida > Sarcoptiformes > Oribatida sp. Gr-Ori-00743. Next base: position 2,204 of record JAQIYB010000488.1, on the reverse strand, counting down.
AAGATTTGTATGTTTAGGAGTGAGTGTCAAACCGGGAAATTCCTTCAAATGTTTTGCGTGAAGTTCTTCGGCTCTTCTGACAAACTCTCGCTTTTTGTCTGTTTCTAATTGAGACCAAAGAGTGCTTAATATTCGACTTATACCTCCCATTCCTATTCCGGGATTCTCGTGAATCACTTTCCTTCGGTTCTCACCATTAAATAAAAAGTAAGGGTTGGGCGGACGGCGCGGATACTTATTAACAGTTCCTTCCATTTGTGTCTTAAATTATGTTTATTTGAGTGATATTTGGGTTTAGATTTGAAATGTTTTTATAATTTGTTTTTAACGTATATTTTATTCAACTCTTAACGCGCTTTTAGTTTAGAAATAAACAAAATTATTAAATGTTTTATTGAATTTTAATTATAAGGCTTTACATCTAATCTTAATTATGTTTATTATTCACAACTGAGAGGATTACAAGAGAAAAGTTGCCTTTAATTAAACGTTTATTTGATTTACTCAAACAATTATTAATCTGTTAAATATTAATTAGCGATTATATGGTATCGTTTAATACAATACTTAAAACAATTTGAGACAAATGATAGGCTAATGTTTGTCTTTAGTAAATTCAAAACCATTATTCATTTTCTCTGAAAATACTGAATAAAGAAATGTTTGGCAAAATTACTGTCCATTCGGTCAAAGTCTTCAGTTTTAGTGATTCCACTGATATTTTCAGACATAAACTCAAAGCAATACTTTTCGAGTTCTTCGGATCTGTTAACCAAAGCACTCGAATAAACAGAACAAACATTTTCTAAAGATATTCGACTTTTAATACTTTTAACGCATTTTGTTTTCAACTTTTGGTCTAAATATTGATCAGAAATTGAGAACAATTCCATCAATTCCTCCATATTTTCGATTTCGACATAATCTGTATAAAGATATCGAATGAACTGATAATAGGATTCATAAGAATATCCGTTGACTTCTATTTCATTGGTTTTATTTTCAGACCAATTGTTGGCAAACATTCTCTCGAAGTGTTCGGAGTTTTCCTCAACAAACCATTTGTGGCCATAAATGTAATCAAATTCTTGACTTCCCTTTCGTTTGACTTTAAACTTCAAATCACTGTTTTTCGGATTATTGAAGGCTTTGGCCATCGTTTTAATGACGCGATTCAGTGAATTATTGTCAAACAAATCGTCAGAAGAGAGCGGTTTATAAGTGAAAGTGCTTTTACTGAACGAATTGATGGCCTCTTGAAAGGAACGGACAGAGATTTGAAACGAATCAAAAGTACTGCCCTTTGTTTGGCCCCAAATCGTAATCTTTTGTGATTCACTCAAAGCCATGGATAGTGTGTCGAACGCAAAGATTTGTCTGAAATTACTTCCGATGTGTTTGGGGACAGTCGTGTAGTGAATCTCTCCCTTCTGTCGACAGCAGTCGAAACCGAATGAGTAAAGTTCGCCATTAGTTATGACCACAAGACTATGACTATCACCACAACAGATCTGTTGAACCGATTCATTGTCTCCTATTTTGATGAGTTGCGGCACATCTATATCCTGGTGGTGTCCGAGTCCTAACTGTCCGTAATTATTCCAACCCCACGAATATACATTGCCGGTGGCTGTTAGGGCCAGAATGTGGTCAGAACCACACGATATCTCAATAATTTGCTGGTTATTCAACTCATTCTTATGGATTGGAGTATTAGTTATGGTATTATTTCGGGGACGGTATCCAAACCAATAGATCTGATTTGATTTCGTCAATAGGAAAGTACTGAACGCACAGCACTTAATATCCACAACTTTTTCATCGCCTAAACTGACTTTTTCTGGTTTTTGGTAATTTCCTGAATCAGTTTCGTTGCCTAACATTCCTCGCGAGTCATAACCACAGGTATAGACGTCTCCCGATTGGGTCATAGCTATCATAAACTGTGAGCCGAACTGAATATTCGTCACATCCTTAGAACACAACTCAGGAATAATTGTGGGTTCCTTCACAGCTTTGATGTGACCCAACCCAAGCCTTCCATTCTTATTGGTTCCGAAGCCATAGATCTGATCCTTGTTTGTGGTGAATATGACGTCTCTGGCCTTAAATCGTTTGAAAATAAAGACCCGTTTTATTTGCAACAAAAGGTTTTCATCGACTTCTGACAACTCTTCGTATTTGAGAGCACTCTTCCAGTCTAT
>JAQIYB010000487.1:0-11319 GCA_034699325.1 Oribatida sp. Gr-Ori-00743 | reverse complement strand
TAACGACAAATAAGGAGAGAATAAGAACTTTGATTTTTGGGAACCGATCTCAAGGACAGGGACTGTCTGTTAGTCTTCTTAATGACCCGATAAGTGTTGAGAAACACTGAAAAATAAGTGCCAATTGTCGGCCAAATGTGAAACTCATTAAATAGACGACAGTTTTCGATAATGCGATCTAATGTTTGCCTCATTTTCTCAGAGCACACACACATGTAGTCTGCGATTGTGTTTAATAGTCTATTCCTTTACAATTACATTAGTCTTATTGTAAATCACACCTGAAATACAAAAATTGGAAAAAAGTTGTGAAATGCTTTGACAACAAAATTGTCTTTAAATGCAATTAAATGCAGTCTTTTTCAATGTTTTGTGAAATAGTAATCAGTTTTTGCTTAACATTACTCTCAACTAAATTATGGTAATTTGGATATATTTATGTGAAAAACTGTTGAATAGGTTTTGTGTGACTGAATGACAGACAAGAATAATGACAAGAAAACAATTCTCAGACAAACAGGAGAGCATAAGAACAGGTAGTTTTGCGGAAAGTCTTCTCAAAGCAATCATTTCCTTAGTCGAGAATATTTAGCAAAAATCTTCTGAAGTAATATTGAATTTATTTATACATTTCTTTTGAGACAAATGTTTATTTTTAAAGTTCATTACGTAATGTGTTTTGCAAAGTATTTCGCAAACATTGACTGCAAATGTTGAACACAAATAAAGGGAATGAATAAGAAATGGATAGAATTCATAGACAACTATCAACTTTTTGAAGCCTCCACTCATCTGTTCAACGGTTTTTCAGAGGAGGTTTGTGTTCAGTGGTTGTTATGTGTTGTTGTGTTTGACTCGCAATCTTTCGATCCGAAAACGATTCCAGCAAAACGAGTGTCTGTCAGAAGTGTCAATCATTTTGATGGATTGCCACAACATTTTTTTCTCTCTATGTTTATAAAGAGAAGGCCATACCATTAGGCGAAGTACAGGCGCTTCGCCTTTTGGATAATATGTGTGTATATAAGCCGTTCGCACAAATGATTCTAATAGACTGTGAGAGAGAACCTGTGCTCTCGTAGAAATGAAAGGGGAACTGACAGCAAAAATGCCAGTGAATGCCAGTGCAATGTCACGCAAAAAAGTATTACATTCGGTAGCGAAACACCACATTATATATTACAAGTCCTCTCTATGATAGGCTTACGAGTCGTGAATACAATGAATAGTATTATTGTATTTCCAGAAACTGATAACAAAATATAATAATAAGTCAGCAAAAAGTACGAGTCATTTATACCTCTCTCCTATTAATGGAGAGAAGTTTTCTCTCGCATTTGAAAGACAGCTATAATTTCTGTTATGAATTGCTATGAATTGCTATACTTATGCAATAATAATGCATACAATCGTGTGATCAGACGGACTGGTGATGAATGTGTGGTATTATATACATATTCAAAGGTTTTTGTTTGTATGCAAGTGTTGTTCCTCTGCAATAAAACCGCAAATTTTGAGCCAACTCCGTCTGTTCCGTCAGAAAAGTACACCACTGCCAGTAACTGTCAGTTAACTCTTAGCCTTTATTTTCTGTGGCTTTTCTATCCTATTATTCTTATTCTGGTTTTCATATCATATATATTATGACAGTTATTATCCGTTCTGTTCACTCATTACTATTATTTTCAGAACACATTTTCTGCAATTTTACAAACATTACAATCTTTAATTCAATGATCAAGGCTAATTTAAGCACATTGTATGAATGAATAACTGTTCAGAATATAGTAAATAATTTAGCATGTATCAATCTATGTACGATTCTTTTAGAATATGTTCGTTATTCTTCACACTTTGTGTGGAAACAACCAAGATCTTGGTTAGACCCTCAGGGTCTCCCTTAATTGAAGGAATAGGTAAAACCATAGTCTTCGATTCTTGTCGGATAAATGGTTTACCTTGTTGGGCAGCCATGAGAAGTGTTGCTAGGTTAACGAGTTCTCTCACTGCATAACTAAATCTCTTTATTTTTTTTATTATTTTTTACGTAAACTTTATTTTTATTAATTAATTCTGGAAAATAAAGATTAGATAATAAGTGGCGTTTCGTATAAATAATTATATAATTATTATTTATCTGATTATTTTGATTCTAGCAAATAACAACAAGGATAATATTTCAATGAAAAATGATTTTAATGCATTAATTATAGCCTTTGTTTTATGGCTGAGAATAAACAATAATAGAAATAAAAAGGAGAAAATACTTTCGCAAAATTGAGTTATTGTGTTGAGTCTTGCAAATGAGAGAAATTTATTCTGGTCCGTGTACTTGCTAATTTTATTTTTATTGCCTGTCACAGAATTTCATTCATTATAAGCTAAATGACAATCAAAGTGGGAATAAATCAAAATTATTTCTGAGTTATAATCGTCTTCAATGACAACGCAAACAATTTTCTTCGGACACACTATTAATCAAAATTAAAATCGTTTTGAACTTTGGTTGCAATTTATTAAACACTTATTTTCTTTGCAGTTATGTAACCTAAATGCTTAAATACCTTGCACAAACATTTCCAATTAACTATAATTGAAGTTAATCAAGTGAGCCAATTGAACATGGTGTATGGCTGTCTCACAACGTTAGCTTTTGAACAGGAACAACCTACACGATTGTTGATTGAGTTTGAGGCCCTTTCACACCTGTATTTAACGGAATCTATCAAGGCAAACGTCCGTTGGAGGACGACATTAATAATGGACATGGAAAGTTTCTGATAAATAAGAATGAATTTGTTACCTTGCCAGAATCGAGGCCTGTTTTTTGGTCTAATAAATCATTTTTGAATTGAAATTAAAAATTATTAATAATTTAATCGATGATTAATTTGCACCGAAAGGCAGTGACGCCAAACAAAACCAATCAATCATTGGTTTGTTTTGCCTAAACTTGTGATCAAAAAGTGATTTTCCAATTAAATAATATTATTGATTACATTCTGTAAATCAAATCTCTAATTCATAATTGTCTCGACATGTGTTTCATATTTCAGGAGCGAAGGAAAGGCAGCTTATGATTGATGAAAATGTGTCGATAAGGCTCTGAAATAGATGTGTGTCCCTATTGAAGAGAAAGGGAGGCAATAATTCTTTGTCGACATAACTGTCACAACCGATATACAGACAGAGCTCTCTCTCCGAGAGATTCAAACATTTTTTATTTTGTCTCTTATTCTGAGTTATTTTTGTTTTCAAATTAGAGCAAACAATTTGTGTCGGATTCAAATGCACTGATGTTTTCCAACAGTTTATCAAACGATAAAACGCGACATAACTATTGATGACAACACTGTGTCCTCATATAATGAACTCCGGGTCTAAATACTCCTAAAGACATACAGATATGATATATCCATATATTGTCTGTGAGTTAAGTCAGTGCCTTATGTCTGGTGTCAGTCAACGGCAGAGTACTGTTTGACTCCCACTTCCAGAGAGACTAATATTCAAAATATATTTGCAAAACATTTTTTGCCACTGAACTCAAATATGGCTCTCCTTATGCATGGCTTATGACAAGAGATATATTTCATATTTCACACCAACACTTTTCCAGTTTGACTTATTTTGCGAAAGTTTTTGACAGCGCAGCACAAAAGTGAAGGCCTAACGAGAACTCTGTTTCGTTCAGTTAGCAGAAGACGAGAGCAAAAAAAAGTTTATTTTGAAATAATTTATTTGAAAAAATGACAGTTTTGTCGGATCGAAATTATGATGAATTGCAGGCCTAGTTTTGGGCACCACTTTTGCCAACAGCGCTATTATACCATTGAATCAATTAATTTGATTACATTTTCTGATGTTTTTTCTTTACATTTGAGGCATTCATTCAAATTATATGCCATTTGATACCAAATATCTGTTAACACAAACCTTATAATAAATTTATGAATTTATTTGCTCTGATTTTTGTAGTTCACGTCAAATGACTCCAAGCAATCGCTTATAAAATAGTACCTTGGGTATTGGCCCTCAGCTTAAAACGAGCACCGAGCAAACATTTCGATTTTCACCTCAATTAAAAATAAATATTTTTAGATTTACACCAAAACTAAGGACTAATGACATGGATTTTTGGATCGAATACAAAATACTTGTCTTCGGATCAATAATAATCAGGGTAATTAATCAAAATTCAGGCTCAAATATGTTTTCTAAAAATATTTGGTTTTCGTAATTAACTTCTATTTGCCTCTGAGTTCATTTAATGGCAAAAATCTCAAGTTTCACATAATCTCATTCGTTTTTTTAAAAATGAACTTGCTAAATATTAATTCCTGGAATTTCACAACAGTCCGCTGTTTATTAATAAATTTCAATAACCAAATACTCGTTAATTTTGATTAATTTCTTTGCGTTTTGGGAAAAATCACAGTTCAACCCATTGGGGATGACCTAGAGTCGTTTTCGATCACATGTTCAGTGAGAATAAATAAAAATTGCCTCGCTACTTCGAATATTCCCAAAATTCTGGTTTAAACCAAATTAAATTAAAATTAATTGTAATTCAATAAAATAAGATGAATATCAATGGCCAACCACCTCCTAGAGGCCCTAGTGTTGAAAAGTTAGCATGCACGAATAATAATACCCTTTTCTTAACAAATGAATAGAAAAAGTTATTAATTCTGAGTAAAAAAAAACATTAGATTCGTGTGAATATCGAGTCGACTGAATAGACGTTTGAATTATTATATGAAAGTCCTTTGAATAGTGAATTGAGTTTGAAAATGATTGGTGTGTTTTGTGAGGCACTACTACTCACGCAAACATCGCATCTGTTATAATGAACTTCACATTTTTGACATTAGTTTAATGAGTTTAAATGTCATATTCCTGGCGCTAATATATCATTATATAAAAAGCGAGTGACGGCTCACTATTTACACAACACTAGTATTTGAACATTCGATATGGCAATTGAGACGGCACTGGCACATCAAATAATCAGGGCTGTGCTCTTCCTGTTGAAACAAGGCGTTATCCACAGAGAGATTTCAATGCGAGCACACAAATACACGAATCGGTGGACATTCGTGTGTCTAAACATTTCTATTGTAAATCTCTGAATGTGTTTTCAAAATCAGAGAATAATAATAATAATAATATGAGAAATAAGTTTTTAAAGAAATGTATTTATTCTGTTCTTCATTCAGTCCTACGCTTTTATTTTGGCAAAAAACAAATTCTTTTCATTTTTCATAATTCATTTCTTATCAGTTTTTCTCGTAAATTATATTTATATGAAACTCATATTTATTTTTGTCACACAATATATCACTTGTTTTTGAAATAATTCTGAAAACTTTCTGCAAATACTCTGTTCTTACGAATAGTTGTTTTCTTAAGTGATAAAAACGGAGATAAAAATACGACTATTTTTTGCCCGACATTACAGAAAAATTGTAACAATATTTTCCGATTCGTTAGCTTTTCTCCGGAAAAATCAGACGAATATCAGATAATATGTTAAGAATTTCTAGTTCTCAGACATTAAATAGTTTGTAATCAATTTTCGAGAGTAAAAGCGGCGAAATAATTGGGTAAAACCTTTTTAAACTATTCTGAATCAGTGAAAAATGTGAAGAATAGTCAAATATTTCGTTAACATTGGGTTTAATATTGATTTGAATTTTTGATATTCGTTTGAGTCATAAAATTGTCTCTTTTGACTGGTTTTTACTCTTAAACAGCGATTCTTACATTTGGGGCGTATTTGACGTTCCCTTAAAGGTTTTTTGTCTTACTTTCAAAGCTCACACAAAATGATATTTGATTGACATGTAGTTACTTTTGTTGGCGGCGATCCCCTTCTTTACGCTATGCTATTTACTAGTGCTATGCATTTCAACAGAACAGTGCACTGTCAGAGAGGGTTGGGATGCAGTGGATGGCAACCAAACATTACTATTTCAATCACTCGTCAAAAAGAGATTCTCTTTTCTATTTTTCGACGCAAAACATCTTATTTCTGATGTCTTTCGTTACGTTTTCTAATTTTTTTCTCTCTCTCATAGTTTTCAAGACTTTGAGACTTACTTTCGTCACATTTTGTTTGGCTTTGAGTTCAACGCAAAAGTATTTACGAAAAATTCAAAACCAAAAACTCATTCATTTGTTAAGGAATTGCAAAATAAGCCGAAACCTCATTATTTAGGAAAATGATATTTTCTAAGTCTAGAATTTTAATGGCAGCTTGCTCAAATATTTCAAATGTTGTCTCTGGAGAGCTAATTTATCTTGGAGCCACATGATACAGATCAACGACTGGAGAAAGCTCCGGAGTGATGATAGGCTTCCGGTCGCACAGGATCTGCTGATTTACTGATTAAATTAATTTTATCTAGTAAATTTTTATTAATGTGCTCCTCCAAGCAAGAGTGGCAGGGTAAATGTTATTAATGCATTGATCATTCATTATATTTGAGGATTTTTAATAGATTTCTCGTCTAATGGATTGAAATTCTAAGAAAAATGACTAAAAACTTATTATAAATTAAATCTGAGAGAAGGGAAAGGGGGTGTACCCGCAGTTGGCAGCTGAGAGCACCAGTATAATAGCACATGCACAATTTATTATTTAGAGGTGACCTTAAAATATTGTGCTCATCCATAATGTTTATTTATGGGCCGCTTAATTGGCTAATATATCTTTTTGCACACACAGAGAGATGGGATGAAACTTACAATAATAATAATAATTTCTTTTCAAATATAAATTCTCACAGTTTGCGGAGGGATAGACATACGGCTCACACACACACACCAGACATCAAACCTGACTAAACATATTCCGATGCCTGAAGTTAAATAATCTTAACGTTATTTAAGAGATATGCATAAGTAGTTTAATATCTAATATAATATTCGGCTCAGCATTAAATCAAAGATGTGCGCAAAACCGCCACCTTTACCACCTCTCTCTCTCTCTCTCTCTCTCTCTCTCTCTCTCTCTCTCTCTCTCTCTCTCTCTCTCTCTCGCTCGCTCATCCATTAGTTTGGTTACTAACTATGATATACTGTTTATAACAAACGGTTTGTTAGCAGAAAATTATGATTATAAACAAAGTGGGAGTTATTCCTCACATAAATATATTTTTCGGGGCATTAATATCGCAGACAAACAAATTCCGTATTTGAATATTCTTTGGGGAAAAACAATGCATTAACTCATGTTTTGACAGTAAATGCAATAATAATTTTTAATACCAGGGATGGGATGGGTTTTACAACATTCATAAAATTCATTATTAAATTATGCTTAAGAGGTGTACGGAGTCTTCTTTTTTGCAGAGATGATATACATGGCTCAGTCTCTCATTATATTAATTTACTTCCATTTATCATAAGGCGCTAATAATAACTTACATAACACTTGAGATAAAAATTTTATTCTCCTCTACTTTACTCATTATAGTTTAATATCTGACGTTTGAATCTAAGCTCAGCATAAGAAGAGAATGAGTGGCAAAGAAAAAAGTTTATGAAGAGTTGGGAAGAAAACAAAAATATTATTTCTAAGAATAATCGCATTAAAAGAGTGGAGAGAAAAATGACATTAAATTAACGAGAAATAAAACATTACATAAAACCATAAAATATAATAAATGTTTAGCACAACAGCACTGAGAGAGAAAATTATAATAACTTTTAAAGAACAGACATAATAGGCATAAACAACTGTGTGTCGGAGAGGGATGATAGTGATAGCGAGAGAGAGAGAGAGCACAGTTTGGATCACTGGCGGACTAACTGCTGATGATTTTTATGAGCGATTTCTCAGAGCTCTCGTCTAACTATTGCTATAATAAAATAAAAGCGATTATAGCCTTATATCTGGCGATTGTATTATCAAAATAAAGTGAACACACGTTTCACAGAACCCAACGGTTATAGAGAAAGAGAGAAATAATATTTAACTCGATTTTTATGGCCGAACACATATAAAGCACACGATTTATGGCCATACCTGCCATACGATATAATAATTTTTTATTTTACTTCTTTTCATTCTTGGCTCTAATGTTAATAATAATAAATAATTTGCTTTTGTATATAACTTATGTATACCTCTATGTGTGAGTGCTCTGCACCGGGGTATATATGGCCAGGTTGGCTGCCTGTGTGTGTGTGCATTCTCCACAGCGCACCACTATATTTAGAGGCTTGTAAATCACCTTCAATGGTAATTTCAATACTTCGTGAGCACTGCTTTGGTCGCAATTTAGTTGATTCATAGCTATTACTTGCGGCACAACTACTTTCTGCCTCCCTTCGTATGTACGACTGCATCATACAAACTGCTCAACCATTTTGTATAAATAATATCTTGCAAACCGTTTGGACAGTGATAAGCAATAAACTTGAATAAAAGTCGTATTTATATTAGTTATATATTTTCTAGAGCTCTACCAAAACCACTAATAAAACTATGGGACTTACATGGAACCCCCAATTTTCTCTCTCTCTCCTTCTCTGCCTCCCTCTCTCTCTCCCTCTCACTTATTCACTTTCACTGTTGGAAAGGCATATAAATCAGTGATTTAATGTTATATCAGACAAAACACATCAAATACATTATCACTTGTTATAAATCTGTTGAATTATGTCTAATATCTCTGAGAAACCCCTTTCTATGCTGCGCTCGAGTGTGTATATCCTTTGGCAAATATAGCAGACATGCCGTTCTGTTCAGTGTTTGTCTAATAGAAAGTGACATTTATTGATGTCAGTGTCCAACAAAGTTAAAAGACATTAACAGATATTCAAAATACTGTTAAACACAATTAGGAATAATCTTTTCATTAAATTTGATTCATTCAAAAGTCATTTATTAGATTCCTTTGCTTTGTATGTAATTTTGAGTCATTAACCAAATTGTCATTAATTTTAATGACTTCTCTATAATTAAAGCCTTTTTATGACAATTAGAAAATTATTTCGAAATGAACTTGAACAAAAATCTTTTACATTCTACGCACGATTTAATACAAAGACAATTGTCTCCGAACAGTATTTATCGATAGAGGCGATCGTTGTTTTAGATATCTATTTGGGAAAAGGTTTACAAAGAATGGCCAATGGATTCACTCTTTGATTGTGGTTTTGTTGATAGAAAACAAAGAATTCTTTCAACTGTTAAACCTTTGAGTCCGTCATTCCGTCCGACGGATAGCCTATCAATGAAAAGTGTTTTTGACATTTATATGCCTTTAGTTCTGATAATAAACTATGTCTGAGATGTGAAGCGACGCCACACAGACATACAGATTAGTGGCCGATATATAGAGTGTCCCCAAACGAAGAACTGGGCTATTAATGTGTGTTTGAATTATCCACTGATTTATTGCCGATTTTGTCGACAAACACATACTATTAATGTATTTACTGCCTCAACCCTTTCCCTTCTGCTGTCGGCTCTAATCTGTGACCAATTGCTGCGAATCAGTGACTGGTCGTGAGCCCACTTAAGACTATTACCGTCTTATCGATCATTAGAGGAGACCCTTAATGTGTGTTCACTTTAATAGATGGTAAACAAGAGAAAAATTTAGCGTTAATTCCAATAGATTTATAACATTAGTGAAGAGAATACTCTTTTTTATTGTGAAAACAGAATATATTAATACAATAAATCTTTTTTAATTAAACACTGAAAATAATTTTCAAATTAATGATTAACCGAATAAATCATTTATAATTAGAGGTAATAATAATTAAATTTTATGCCTCGGATCTCCGAAAAACCTGATTATATTAATTTCGATTCTGTCTCTAAAATAGTCTCACAATTTGAGACAAATTTCTTCTCTTTTCTCAATCAAAACATTAAATAGACTTTTATTTCGCGAAAATTGGTTTTTGTTCGCAGAGAAGAGAACTTAGAGAAGAAAAATCGTCGAAACAGTCATTAAATTGAGGGATCGGTAAAGAAAAATAAGATTTATGGTCATCAGTGCAAAATGTTGAGCGAATTGGGGGCCAAACAATCGGAACATTCATTTGATAAATAGCTGCGAATCACACCATAGTCTACAAGAAAAAAGAGGGTCAGCACTACCAGAGCCGCACTGATCACAACTAAAACTGATTTATCGTTTTGTCTAAATATCTCTATCGGTATATATCAGTCTCGGAGGCCAACAAATGAGGCCTTAACCATGATTTTTGTCAAATCACTTATTAAATGAGTCATTCCTAACGTATTTCTAATAAAAATGTATTTAATGATCAAAAGCATAATTATATCGTCAAATGAGACAAAAGTCAAACATTGGAAAGCATTGGGAAGGCCTACCAGAAGAGGCATTCCTAATGAAATCGTCTAAATTATGTCTACGATTTATAACATTAACTAAAGTTGTCTTTAATTTATTAGCATTTCATTTGTTCAAAGTCTGCTTTTAATGATTGCCAGCAAAACAACAAAATCATTAATCATTTGAGAATTTATAAGTTATATAACAATTATTTATTACTTAAATATCTATTATATGATATAATAATAACTTATTTATATTTGAGAGTCATTTATATCGTATATATTTGAGGCAAAATCAATGCCAAACAAAACAAATCTCTTTTCCTCTCTTTTCAAACAATTAATTACTTTTCTCTCTCTTTGAAGGAACTAATGATTAGAAATTCAAATTTCAGAGCAAATGGTAATAAAGTTATTATATGTAAAGAAACAAATTGAACGATCAAATTAACATTTAATGAAACTTTTAGGCAAATAAGACAAAACTTTCCTTTACTTTAAGCAAAAAACACACAATTATTTGATCTTTTATAATAAGCAGTGTCAATTTGTTATGTTAAACATATTTACATCAATTTCTATGTTAAATAAGTTAAGTGTCTGATTGTCTTCGGCTCCATATCAGGGGTCGGCAACAGGGGATGGAGAATTTAAATAATCGCTCTTGGCTAAATATCTTCCCAATAATCAGAGATCTTGGTCACCACCGGTTGTGTATGTTATGTAATGTTATCTGTCACTAATTGTTTTACCATGTTACATGTACTGTGTTAACAACCAGGATGGGTTTTTTCGAGAATTATATCTATCTTTTGATGTCTTGTTTTTTAAGCTTTTATTTGTTGGACTTTGAATGATGAAAGAGTAATCTATCAAGTTTTACATGATTGAAAATGAAGTGTCAGGATTAAATAAAAAGGAATTAAGTTTTTGCCTGTTCTTACAGCGGAGAGGAAACACAAACGGCGTATAATAACAATTAATTACATGAATTG
>JAQIYB010000486.1:0-11324 GCA_034699325.1 Oribatida sp. Gr-Ori-00743 | reverse complement strand
AGTTTAAAGGGTAGGAAACAAAATAAGAGACACAACTTGTACATTTATAGCTTCCCAACTTATTTACTGGTTGAGATCATTTTTCTCTAGCTTGGAATTTTCGCACAAATGGCCCTGCATGGTTAAGTCCAATATTTGATAATTAAGATTAACATAAAATTCATTAAATACATATAAAATGTATATTTAAATACAGAATTTGATGATAAATATTAACGATTTATATTTATTCGTTAATTCACATAAAATATTGGTTTCCATTAATTAATCATTAAATTGTTCGCAAAGTTTGATATAATTTGATTGACCTGTTCTCGACATTAATTTTAATAATCTATAATTTATCTAGTTTCAATTTAAACCACAAAATTAGTTTGTTCTTGTAAAACCCTTTAGCCGCTGATTTAAACGTAAATTGATTGTGAAAAAATTGCTTCCGCTTTATTGATCATGGTCCATTTGGATCACCTTTTAAGGATTAGGCAAAAGACATAATGCGGTCTATTTTTGGAGCGAACGATATCTAAGATTACATTAAAAATGAAAAGAAAGTCAAAGATTTAAATAAATAATAGTTTTATTTAATACTCGAAACTGAGAATCACTCGAATGAGTCATTTCTATACAATTTTCAAATATATTATAAAATTTTAATTTAATAGCGATTTGAAGACACGTTAAAAATGATAAATAATTACAATAATTAGTACGTAATATAAAATCAATGATGTTTGCCATTATATTTGTATCCGGGATAACTTATCCAAAGCCCCTGCCTCCGCCATAACCTGCGCCCCAATGCCAGGGCTCCCAGAAGAACGGATAGTGACCCCAGTGGTAAGGATATCCTTTGACAATTTTGATCGAAGCCATTGACTGATCGCACAAATAAATTAAAGCAAATAATGCGACCAAAATTATAACCTTGATGAATAAAATTAATTTATTGGTACTTTTCAACATAAACATCTGAGCTTTACCTTAAACTTGGTCATTCTGATTATATAACACAGAATATATGATGTATTGAATGTTTGAAGAATTTATAGGTTGTGTTCACTTCTATTAAAATTAACAAATAAAGTGTATGTGAATAAAGTAATGCCTTATATATAGATTTTTCACTCATTTGTGTCCACAATATTTCATTGAAATAATTATTTAATATATTAACCAAAAAGTGGACACTATTTTCACGCTTCAAATATTATAAAAATAGTAATTTTAAAACAATTTCTAATACAGTCTATAAATAACCACAAAAATTGAACCAATTTTGGGCTTAAATTGGTGTAAGTTTGCAGTAAGTTTGCTGTAAGTTTGCTAGGTACTGCTTTTATATTATAATTAAGTATTTCCTTATAATTTATAAACACTTCCGCTTTATATTAACAGAGAATTGCATGTATGACAATATGAGCAAGGCCCTGTATAAGTTATTTAATAAAATATTCAACTAGCCAACTAAACTGGGCCAGTAAACTTTACTGGTAATATGATGTAACTAATCCTGGAAATAATACACATGAATCATGTGACATGATCCTGGTATTACCTGGTAAACAGTTTTCTTTGAGTGCATACATAGCGGGTAGTTTCCCCTGTAATGTATACAGAAGCTAATGACAGAACTGCTTTACATTGAAAAAAATGTTTAGGCGTTTCAATGTAAAACGACTTAGATTAGGTTTCACTGTAAACTTAGAATGTTTTCAACATCTGCAAACTTTAAGGGGTAATTGCCGGTATGTATGCAACCCAAGAAAACTCTGGTAGATGCAGACAAATATTGTTTTTGGATTACATTTAAGCTTAAAATAGCAATAAATATACCATTAATTTTGCTAGTTTACAATATAAATTATTTAATCAATAAATAATCTGAAAGTTAATTATAATTTATTGTAAATTATTGTTATTGTTTTTAATAAGAGGTTTGTTAATGAGTTAAGTGATAGATTAGGCATGGATCATTTATACATACTCAATGACCATTAGGTTTAGGAGGCATTCAATTTTCAAAAGTACTAAACAGTCGACTAAACTATGAATTAAGTGTAAACACATTTTCGTTGAAAGTGTGACTTTAGGGAAGAGTTTGTAATCAAATTAAATTGACTTGCTAGTTTTTCTAACTCATATATAATGTCAAAAGCGAGAGAATCTTTGGCCACCGGTCGTGAGAGACGTTCCAATGCCGGCTCTAAAATGTCAGCCCTTCTCGATAGGGAGGAAGTGGTGGACGACTTCTATAAGACCACTTATGGCGGATTTCAAGAGGTTTTAAATGTTTTCATTTATTTCTAAATTATTAAATCCACCGATCATTTAGTTGAGGGATGTATATGTGCATGATCAATTTAACTTTTTAAATATCAAATTGATTGAGGACTTGTGTAGAAGATTGCTTTAACTAACTAATTAGCCAGCATAATTAAAACAATCTAAAGGTGAAAATAAAATGTTGATCTTGGCATTTCTTAAGAAATATAAAAAAGTGAACAAGCTCATTTTATGAATAGACTATTAATGGATGAGTTTTGGGCTTACATTTCGATTGTTATTTGATAGGAAGTCAATGATAATGACTATACATCTGAGGACAGTAGTGATTCCGGCGATGAAATTGACTCAGACTTTGATATCGACGAAAATGATGAGCCGATTAGTGATGACAACGAAGACGGCGCTAAGAATAGACGCCCAACACGTAAATCAGTGTACAAAGAGCCTAAACCTGTGGCCAAACGAGTGGCTGACGTTAAGCCTAAAGTGTCAGAGGGACAGAACAGTGCACATAGTAGTGGTCAGAGTCGTAGTGCGCGACGAACACAACCGACAGAAGCAAATATGAGTGGAATAGTATCGCGAATATCACCGAAAAAATCGTTTCGAGAGTCCACTCGACGTAATGCCAGAGAAACGGAACACAGGCTTAGAGTCGCCCGAAAAGAATCGGAACTGAGACGTAAGAGTGGGCGCCGACCCGACACCGAGTATCGCCAATTGACTCAGGCAGAAATGTTGAGAGAGGCCAAAAAGACTGAACTAGTTAATTTAAAATCATTGGAAAGATATCGAAAGTTGGAATTAGAGAAGTCTAAAAAGAACAAAGTGATCAAGGACCTCCCAAAAGGCCCATATGTTAGGTATCAGTCGGTGACAATGCCTTTGATTCAAGAACTTAATAATCAATGTAAAGAAGAGGAAGGGGTGAGTCCAGAGTTGGCTGAGTCGAGCAAATGTTCGCGTACTTTCATATCCTTTACTGACGAACAGACATATCGTAAATATTTCCCGGAGAGAAAGCCCCCGATACCCAAACAGAGGCTATTCTGTCCAATTTCACACCTGCCTGGTCGTTATTATGACCCTGTATCTCTACTGCCCTACTCATCTGCGCCCACATTTCGCGCAATACGTGAGGCTTATTATAAACAGTTGGAACAGTTGGGTGATCAGAGACAGCCAGAAGTGGCCAAATGGATCCAATGGCGCAAAAGGACGAGCGCTCAGAGGCCTAACATTCAGCCCCGAATCATAAGAATTATTAAATAGTTTTAAACCAAAATATTTGGTAATAATCAGGACTTAAATGAAAACAGTATTTAAATTAAATAATTAATTATTAATTAAATGTCTAAACGACGTCCACATCTCAAATGACTCGATCATTGAATTGAATTTCGTTGAATTTGATTCAGTGCTCATTCAGTGCTCATTCAGTATTTTATTTGAAAAGACTGTAATTTATTTGAATATTTTTTGATCATTAATGAGATCTGAATATTAATAAGATTTGTATTTTAAACAAAACAATAAATACGACTCAATTGTATTGTAAATCGACTTCAATCGACTCAATTATCTATTAAGCCCTTGAATAGAGACAAACATCTGGAGTCTGTGCTCGACGTCTACCTATTGAACATCAATTGAATGAGAATAAGTCCATAGCATTGCATTTAAGTCAAGGATATAAAAAGCAGTTTTTGTGAAGTCTTGTGAAAAGCGAATAAAAAGTAAAAAAGTAAAAAAAAAGTTAAAACAAATCTGTGATTGAATTCAATTATTTGAAAAGATTAGTAAAAGTTTTCTTATTATTTAGTGTTTAAATGATTTTCGAATAAAACATTAAAAGAAAAAGAGAGTAATAGGAAATCATTTCTCATTGTCTAAAGATTTTCATTCAATAATAATAATAATAATAATAATAATAGTTTTCATTCTTTAAAAAGTTCTGTAAACACATTTACCACACATAGAGTTAAGTGCCTTCAAGTTTAACATTAATTTATTAGTCTTTTCTTCGCTATTTTGTGAATAATATTTACAGAAAGTGATGTCAAGTAAATAAATTCAAGTTATTTGTGAATCAGAATTAACACAAATAAGTAATATTTGATAATCAATTGTTTGCTTTATTTCATAATAAGCGTTGTTTTCATTGCAAACAATGCCAACAATTATTGCTTTCAAATCTTCTAATATCGCAATTGTTTTGAAATAGTCTTCAAATTACTTTTAACTCGATTACAGTGATTACAGTGATCATCAGTGTTGTCAGTATAATGCTGGGCATTGGAACGGGTTGATTGTTAAGTTTTATTGTGACTAATTTTATCTTGTCATCAATTATACCATATTACCCTTGATCAATGTGTTGGTGTTACGATTGTCTTGTTTATTGGAGTGGTTGGAAAATAATCAATTAATCTGTACTTGCTTCTTTAGAAATGAGTGTAGTAGCAGTAAATGACGTGACCTTTAGATATAAGACGAGTCGGGTTTTGGCCAACATTTACGCCCGGATCCCTCAGAGCAAAATTTATGCATTGTTGGGTCCCAGTGGGGCTGGAAAAACCACTCTGCTTAAATTAATTCTGGGAAGGATTCCTTTGCAAAATGGGTCGATCACAGTCTTGGGTGGAAAGTGTGGTAACAATAATCAAATTATCGGTTATATGCCTCAGGACTGTGCCCTTTGCCTTCAACTAAATGTCAAACAAACGTTACTATATTTTGCAAATCTTTATCATATCTCTAAAAATAAATTCGAAGCAAGGTAACTTTACTATTACTTTTATTATATAAAAAGTAGCATGATGCTATTAAATTTGAATTTTCGATTAATTAGAGTGACTGAACTCAATGACATATTGGGTTTACCTCCGATGGAAAAGCCAGTGAAAGAGCTGTCTGGCGGTCAACAGCGCCAGTTATCACTAGCTCTCGCGCTTTTGAATATGCCAAGGTTATTGATTTTAGACGAGCCCACTGTGGGCACAGATCCGGAGTTAGGCGACAAAATTTGGCGATATTTGCATAACAGTTGTTCTAAACAAAAGATGAGCGTTCTTTTGGTCACCCATTACACAGAAGAGGCCCATTTCGCACATTATGTCGGGTTCATGAGAGACGGCCGACTTATAGAAGAAGGCGTTCCTAAAATTTTATTGGAAAAATTTAACGAAAAAAGTTTGGAAAACGTATTCATCAAACTTTGCAAATATCAGGAAAAACATGTAATCAACGATAATATCGATAATTCAATCGCTCATTACTATGAGTTGGACCGAAAGGTAACCCAAATTGAACAAGACAGTCCGGATAAAAGCGTAGGTGCTCAAATTCTGGCCAAGTTGTCAGTTTTCTGGATTCTAATGATCCTGGTTGTACGCAATATTAATAATTATATTCAGTATAAACTAATATTTCTGCTCATATTTTCGCCGGCATTTCAAACACTGCTTATGTGTTTGATTTATAGCATCGAATCTGTACCAGTAAGATTTTTATTGTTTACAAGAATATTGAAAGTATTAACCTGGTCTAATCTTAGATAAAAACAGCAGTTTTCAACGCAGACACAGATCAGGTCCGGAGTCAAAAGCTATTGAATTCTGTGAAAACAATTGATTTATATTATATAAAACCACAATTCTATGAGTCAAGAATCGCAGCAATTGATTCTGTGAGCAATGGCTATACTACCGGTGCCATAATAATTGGGGAGAATTTTAGCCCTGCTATAGAAGAGCGTGTGTTTAACGCTCATAATAATACTGATTTGGATGAAGAGTTAATAGCTGAGAGTGAGATCCGAGTTTACATGGATAACTCAAATTACATTTACGCACAGTTCCTAATCGACTCTTTGACACAAACGGTTTGGCAATTGGTATCAGATATTCTTGTAGAGAGCGGTCGTCCCCCCATCTCCGCTCCCATACAAATAGTAGAGACGATATATGCGCCCGACTCGAAACTGTCTGACTTTCTGCTCCCGGGATATATGATTGCATTCATATACTTATCACAAGTGACTCTGTCGTCAATTCTTCTGATCAATGAGCGCCAGGATGGCCTCTTCGACCGAGCTATAGTAGCCGGCGCTGGACATGGATTAGTGTTTGCCTCTCATTTTATTACTGGTTGTTTGATGTCAGCGCTTAACGTCTTTCTGATGCTAATCATTGCTTTCATTTGGTTCGATATAACCAATTATGGATCCTTGGTCTTAATCGTTGTTCTTGTTATGACACAGGCTGCCAATGCAATTGCACTAGGTAAATATTAAACAATTTCTATGCAATAGATGTTCCCTTGCTAGTTTGAATGCCAGGCCTTAACGGTTTAAACTATTAAATGCTCAAAGCTTAGTTTTGCTCAAACTATGCTCAAGGATGTATTAGCAGAAAGTGAAGTGTATTAGTGAAGAATGTCAATGACACATTTTTTGAATAATTAACAGGTTTATTGATATCATCGATGTGCAGAGAGAGTTTTGTGGCCTTCTTTGTCTCGCTATTCATAGCCTTATCGCAACTGTTCACCAGTGGAGCCATTTTCCCCATTGAATCGATTGAACCACAAATAAGGAAATACTTGTACTTCAGTCCTATAGCGATGCCGACCGAGTCTTTGCGCAATGTTATGCTTCGGGGCTGGGATTTGCACAACTTCTATGTATATCATGGTTTTGCTATAAACTTAATATCTTGTATGATTTTTATTATTCTTGCCAATTTTATTTTCAAAAGGAATTCATGAATGTATCGATCGATTTCTTATCCGATTAAAGCAATTATTTTCTTAATAAACCCCTTATTCTTAATTACATGCATTTTTTTACTACAAATATTTAATACATCAGTGCTTCCGATTTTATTTGATCAAGAACAATAGATAAGTCCCACATACTTGCCTAACAAACTTATTGGACCTTGGCCAACCCTGTTATAGAAATCGATGAAATAACAATAGAAAAATGTGAGAAAAAAATGCAAAAAGACATTGAAAATAATTATCGATTATAAGTTATTTATTGCGGGAATGTCTTTGAATGTCTTACAATATATCGAGAGTATTGTCTCAATGCCATCAATGAAATGGATTCTTAGAACTTGACTTTATTGTTGTCATTGACTGATCTTAATTGGTTTTGTCAGCCAAACTCATTTTACCATTAATATAAACCAATAGAAAAGCACCTTTCAAAGTTATCATTCACTATAAGCTCACATTTAATGAACGTCTAATTTTAAGCCATAGAATGGTAAACACTTTTATAGAGAAAAGATTCAGGGCAATCTTCTAAATCAAAACTACTATTTTAATGATTATTGGGTGAAAGCAGGTGAAAATTGTTACGATCTTTGTTGTTGAAAATGTATCATACAAAGTTTGAGAGAGGAACTTTTGAAAATAAAACCTTTGATTACAGTTATACTAGAGAAGTAATGTCCACAAGGCACATTGTAGGCTACACTTTGTTGCCTTAGAAATTAGGTCGAGCGCAGTTTGTTTAAGCTTTTTGATAATTGAACTTTTTACATAGCTATTAATGACATTCCGGACAGCCCTAAATTAATCCTATGTACAGGTAATACCATTTATAGTGAGAGCACACGTGATGTGACGTCTCTCTCCCTTTCTCTAATTCTCGTTCCGTTTCCGATTTAACGCATTACTTATTAACGTTTAACGCCTAACGATTGTATCGCTTTTCATACGAATTAATAAACGCTTTTATTTCGATCTAATATCGACTTTAATACCGAATTACGGGAGAACTGTCCGCTCATTAGCGCACACGTCCTCTCAATAGAATATATGTTCACCCTTTCTGCTTGAATAGATACTTTTATTAGCTAGTTCCTTTATTCTATTTATCTTGTTTATAAGTAAGTAATCATATAAATCAACAAAATAAGCTAGAGTAAAAATGTATATAATAATTATAAATAAGTTTTATTAAAAAAAATAAAGTCCTTTAGGCCTTTATTTGATCCAAGGTGAATGTTTGGGTTTTATTAATGTTAATTGATTTCATAGTTTAGAGACATAATTCAAATTAAGATCTGTGTCTCCGATAAAGGTTTGGATTTGCTCTTCATTTGGATGTTTTGCAGTATTTTCTAACAAATATTTCCTTAGATATGACTGAAACATAAAAAGCGGTGATTCGTACAAAAGTGAGAAAATTGCTCCAAAAATGTAAGAAACAAATAAAACTGTGATATAAATAGAGAGAATTGAATATATACTAATATGAACAAGGTCACGTCTTGATGCCCAGAATGTCCACACAATCCAGGCGTGGGTCAAATACACGCAATACGTTAATCGCGATAACGGTATGAATACTTTGGCCGATAATATCCGATCGACAAAACCTCCGTTTCCTGTGATACACATCCAAACGATTAACGATAGGTTTAAACTCCAAATCAGTCTTTTAAGTGGATAAAGAATCGCCGATAGGAACCGGTTGTATGGCTGGCCATATGCCCAGAATATGCTGTCGTAGAAGCAGAGTGTATAACCAATTGAGACAACAGTCCATATCAACCATTTCTATACAAGGTTAGTTTATTGTTAACCCTTAATTGATTGTGAGAAGATCTTACTTGTTTAATTTGTCTTGGCTTATTTTTTGCTACAAACACACCAAATAAGAGTCCGGCAAAATAAACAGAGCCGTGAGGCCATGGCTTCCAAAAAAACATTTTAAAGAATGGATTCCACTCTTTGTCGTCAAACATGAAATCACTATTGAATTGAAAATTATAAATATGATCGCAATTAACTAAATATGAATAAAATACCCTTTTGTAGTGAAGACGTGCGCCGCCGGGTAGTCATTAATGAAGACTAATATCGATGAGAGTAAACTAAAGCCTAAAACTGTGGCCGACGTTATCATTAGACCGAGTCTTTTGCTTTTAAGTATCATTAATAGAATTGGAAGAGCCATCCAAAAGAATTGCATATCCGTCCCAATAAACCAGGTGTGAAGAGCGCACTGGGGTCAAGATCAATTAATTTAGTTAATTAGTGTTTAAATGATGTAATTTTTTACAATATTCAGTTGTTTCTCATTTGGATCAATGCTAAGGAAGGTTTGCATGAATAATAAGTTGTGCCACCAATTTCTACGACAGTTCTCTACAATGGGTCCGATGTGTGTGCTCCAAATTGGACCCGAACCCAATTTGGGCAATAAGATAGTTAACAAGATGAAAATGACCAGTTGTGGGCTCAGCCGTAAGATGCGATAAATAATAAATCCGATTGTATTGAAGTTTTCGTACTTTCCTTTCGTGAATTTAATTGTTATATAAGTCGTGAATAAACCGCTTTTGAAAAAACATATTTTATTATCGCTTAAAAAACAATTGAATATAAATACCTAATAAAGAAAAATGTTTCCACAGCGTAATAGGCTTGAAGGACAGGTTGATTTTGTGGTTGTGCCAAGATATTTTTTATAGAAAATATATTTCCTGTGCAAAATCAAAGGTTTGGGTCAAAATAAGAGAATTAATATATTGTAAATAATTTACTGTAGAATCCAAGAAAGGTCCACTCAATCGTGTGTCCAAATATTACCCAGAATATGGTAAGTACTCTGATTCCATGAATGCATGAAATTTCCTGATTTGTTTCCTCAGATACGAGTTTCTTAAGGTTGAGCTCCAATGAAAAGGTTTGTATTAATATTTGTTGAATAGATTTTGCTTTAATTCAAATATAATTCAAATAAAATACAATTTTTTGGTTAAATTTTACGTTTTTTGCTGCAAATGAAAAACTTTGTGTATAGCGTCGAGAATATGGCTAAGAATACGGAGGCCAACACAAATCCACTAAAATACAAAGCTCAGTTAGAATTTATAATCAATATTTTATTTGTCAATTATATTGAGGGATGGCCAAGGGTTGATTTTCAAAAATACCCTGATTTTAGAGTTGATTGGTTAAATATCTTCCCTGAAAATCAGTAAAAATCCCACTTCTATAAGAAAAAGGAATTTTTAAATCTAACCCTGGACAGATATTAAGTATTAGAGCAAAGGTCCTCTGAAATATCATCACTTAGTTCGCGGACTTTGGTCATCCCTGATTATATGCGCAAGTATAAATTAATGAGACTTACAAAGCAATTGCTTGAATCCAATCCAAATGAAAATCAGTTTTGGTTTCACAGTTTATATTCTTTAATATGAGACCCAAATTCTCTAATCCTTAATGTCGTGGATTGAGTAAAACTGATCAAGACCATTGATTATGAAAATATTTGCAAAATTACCTGAATCAGCAATAGCTGTAAGGTCATTTTTAGTGCATTTGTTAGGTGTGCATACACCAATTCTTATGAATAACCAGTAGAAAAAAGAGGCGTTTTCTGAGAATTTCTCAAAAACGTTACTTATATTCGTTGAATGACTTTTGTTGAAGAATTTGGGCAAAACATCGACGAAATGATAAAAGTTTTGATGTTTGCCAATAGGTTTGGGCACTGGAATCGATATATCAACCAAACAATACTGTGGTTTACCCATAACTTGGTTGGGCTCAATATTTAGGCACTGATCATAATCACCAAAGTCAGTTAATGTGCCGCTAAGAAGACCAGTAGGCGGAAACCTTGACCATGAGTTAAACAACTGATAAACCCATTCCTCTGATCTCGTGAACGCATCCATAGTTTTCTCAATAGTGTGCACACAATCAGACGAAATGTTAAACTTTTGATAGTTTTCGAGAAAATATTTAGAATTTTCGGTCAAATATTTGTGTTTTACAGAAGTAATTGCTTTTATTAATCGACTCCAATCAGTCCTTTCACTATTTGAGGAATATATTCTTGCCAATTTTAGCAGCAAAATGATGAGAAAGATGAACATCTTCATATTAAAATTTGTCATCTTCATGTTTATAAGATTAATTTAAACCTAATTTAATCACTTAAAAAACAAAGAGTAATAATTGAGAACATCTAAAAAATTGTAGATTTACTCACAACTGTTATAAAGCAA
>JAQIYB010000485.1:0-11325 GCA_034699325.1 Oribatida sp. Gr-Ori-00743 | reverse complement strand
ATGACAGGTCTGAACACTTTATGCATCACTCGGTGGGGTTCGTCTTCTGATTCTGTCTCTTCAATGGTTGGCTTTCCTTTCTTATGAATCTGTTCCACAGTAACCGGATTAGACTGAGTTTTGTAAATTACTGCAACGGGTTGTGGTTGCGGTTCAATTCTGACGATATGCGGACCGATTTCATCATTTTCATCGTCGACAGGAATAACCCGATGATATCGTTGTGTTTTAATGGCTGCCGATACAGATTTACGTGACCTGGAGCCATCTTCGCCATAATTAGAATCCATTATATTTTTGCCATAACTTCTGGAACTTCTGGAGCTTTCTGCCTGATATGGACTCCATTTTCCGTAATCATCCAGGCCACTTCTTCGATGAAAATTTAATGCACTGATAAATCCAACGAAAGCAAAGGCCAACAAAAGCTATCAAAGCAATAATTTTTATGAAATCCTTAAGAATTTATCTAAATTTTCACTCACTTTAAGCATTTCGCGATTTGATTATGTTTTTTAAGACACGATTTTAAAGAAACCAAATGTGAATCAAATGTGAGAAATGAAATCAAATGAAATAAATCTGAATGAAAATTAATGGTTTATATACTGACTGAGGCTTTATCTCAATAATGACTTCAAAGAAAGTTTTTTCTTCAGGAAGAGTTTTAAAAATTAAGTTCAAAGAATCAAATTTCGATACATTTAATTTGCATCTTCTCATAATTAGGGAGTTCTTGTCCAAAACCTAATTTGAACTCGTTTAGATTAGAAAGAATGGGGAGAAAGCTGTAAAAATCGATCATTAAATTTGAGCAAGCTCTAAATTCGTTATCTTTTCTAAAATTAAGAATTTATTATTAACCCGTTTGAAACAAATGCGACAAAAACTAATTAATTCCTATATAAAAGTGTTCACATTTTTCTCATTAAAAGTTAATGGAAGCAAATAATTGAATCATTTAATCAATTGATAAAACATTTAGTTATTTAGCGATAATTTTTTTCTTATCAGAATTCCTGTTCCTTTGATTTCATTCCTTTTTGACTATCCTTTAATGGAATCGATTTCAATGAATTATACAAATTTCAAGTAATGATTATTTAGTAATCCCAAAGAGTACGATCTGAACTGAGTCTAAACTGTACTAGATTTTGTTGGCTAAGGTTCATTAATTTTTAGGCGTCCACTTGTATTGCTTTAATGGATTTTTTAAAATAAATGAATGAATCGTTTTTATTAATCTTAATTTTATTCCGGTCAGATTCACCTCAAATGATTAAATTCTTGAATATGTGCTTGATCAACACTTCTTTAATAGAACTAGTTATTCATAATTAATTGAAAAGATTGAGATTCACTTTCAATTGAAATAATTAGAAAATTATTTTCACGTTTAATATTTAGATAATAAATATCGCAAAATCATAATTTTAAATTTTGTACCTTGCTTAAATTAATAATATTATAGTTTGTGTGTCTATTTTCGTTAGTTTTAGTGCAAAGGGTCTAAAATCGAAAAACAGTTTATTTCCGGTAAATACCTTTTTTAGTGCTCCATTAGTAAGTGGTCCACAAAGTTCCTCATTCTGTAGAAATCACATCCCTGTCCATTACCACACCTGGAATAAAACCCATTAAAACATTGGTCAGCTTCTTATATACTTCTTATATCTTCCTATAACTTGGGAGCTTGGTCATCTCTGGTTTATCATTCAATTAAATCTGGTTTAGGATTGAATTTCAAGAACGGTCTAAATATGTGTTCAATTTTGCAAAATCCTGTAATTGTTGTAATCTGTTTAGCATCCTTTGACCAATCTTGGTCATTTACCTCATAGAAATGATAAGTTAGTAGTTTTCTGTGTTTATTAAAAATAAAAACCATTTATTAAGAAATCAAAATTTGTCTGATTTTATCAGAATTTTTGATCAGATAACAGATTTGAAAAAAAACCGCCAAATCTTCACTTCTTATCATTTAATTAATTGTTTCTCTGATTATTTGATTAATTAATTATTAAACAATTAATTAAAAAACTTTTACTCTCATTAAAAATCTTATTATAAAAATAGGATTCATTGGTTTCATAATCAAAATCACAAAATTGTAAAAATGTTTACAAATATTGACATTACCTTGATGAAATTTAATGAGTAACAAAAATCAATACAACTTTATGAAAATGACAAACTATTTAAATTAATTGTAAAACTAATCTAGTTCACACAAATTATAAAATATACTATAGTATTGATCTACTCAGAGTAAATTGGTCCATCACTCCATCCCAATATTTTAACTTTTCCAGCGTTTAGACTTAAAATTGGAGTTAAGACCTGTCTGTGGTGATTACTGGCCAAAGTCTGGTGCTGTACTTCTGGTGTTTTAGGTCTCAAGCGATCTCCTGCCAAGATGCTATTCATTTGTTCCACAATAGATTTAATTTCTGGAATAAATTGCTTTTCTTTCTGTATCTCTCTTAGCAATTGTTCGGTGGAATCGTTTTCTGACTGAGATCTGCTCTTTCTATTTGAGTAATCTTCTGAAGCGTATTGTCTCTCCTTTTTTACTTCTCTTGGCTTTTGAGATTGGCTTTCCGTTGATGCAGTTTGAGATTGCAGTTGGGGTTGGGGTTGGAGTTCGCTTTCAGATTGATATCTGGCCTTTTGATTATAATAAACTTCTGGAGAGTATTGTCTCTCCCTTTTTAATTCTCTTGGTTTTTGATCAGTTGAGTCTTCAAACTTATATAAACCCTTTCGGTTGGAGTAATCTTTGGCTAAATCCATATCATATGACGAAAGTTCCAAACTTCTCATTCTTTTTCCACTTTGGCTCTGCTTTTGAGATGCGCTTTCAGCTCTTGTAGAATATGACTCTCCTCTTTTACGGGACCCTCTTCCTTCTCCTCTGGAAGAGCCTTCATTTTGAGAGACAACAGTGAGGACTTCTTCGAGAACAGGTTTAATTTCTTGTCTGATTCTTCTGTAGGGTTGGATTACTTCTTTGATTTCTTGGATGACAGGTCTAAACACTTTATGCATCACTCTGTGGGGCTCATCTTCAGACTGACTCTTTTCAGTCTTTCCTGGAAGTGCGGTATGGATTTGTTGAACCGATAATGGATTTGATTCGGTTTTAAAAACAAAATGAAAGGGTTGTCGATAGGGATTGATCTCAATCACACGGGGAGAAGTCTCTTCATGTGTTGACTGGACGGGAATCACCCGATTATATCTTTTGGTCTTAATAGCGGCAGACACTGGACTGGAGGAATGGCTGCTTTGACCATAAGAATCAGAGTCCATACTATTACTCTCATCACTTGCCATATAATCATTATATTTTGATTCTAGTTCTTCCAGGGTTTTATCCTGTTCTTCTGAGTTTTCATAGTTGTTATCTTCTCTAATGATCGAGCAATTTATTAAACCAATTATTACGAACCCAAACAGAATCTGAGAAAATAATAAATAAATATAAAATTCTTTTAAAAAATTTGTTGAATGTCTTCACTCACTTTAAACATATTTGAATCCAAAAACTTTTCTTTTTTTATGTCACTCTTTGAACAAAAATTAAAACTTAAAGATCCGAAAATTGAAAGGTATTTGAGATATGAATAAATTTTACGGCTTTTATATACACCTTTTAGTGGTAGGGTTTGGCTTAATGTTGAGAAAGTTTTTATGCAGGAAGAGTTTCAAAAAGTTTAACTCACAGATCAAAGTTAAAAGGAGTTGTAAATTCATCGATTAAATTTGCATCTTCCCATAATTAGACAGCTTTGGTCTCAATGTAAACAAATATAACACAATTTAAACCCGTTTTGATTGAGAAAAATTCTTTATTATCAAAGGAAATGTCTTTATGTGAAGAATGCACTCAAATATTATATGATTTCTAAAATTAATAAAAAGTTTTATTTGCATTTCACTGATAAAAGTTTAATTGAATTCCAGAAAAAAGTCATTAATCTCAAGAGAAAACTCCTTCGGATTCCTTTCAATCAAATTCAATAGAAATTAATTAAGAAAATTAAACTATTTTTATGACACTCTTCGCTCATTATTTAATCACTAAATGCTAATTCATTTTTATCCAAACTTTTATTGCTTCTAATTTGCATTCAATTATGACTATCCATCGGTGCCATCGATTACTATTATTACCATTATTACCATTAGTATCCATTTTCCGCAAATTATATACATTCTATTCTGTAGATATTTATCATCAATTAATATGTGGTTAAAAATTATGATTTAGATTGCTCAATTTACGGAACAGCATGAGCTTGAGGGCGTAACGGAAGAATAGCAGATTTATTTCTATAATTAAGTGATAAATAGATTTAAGTTTAAAAATTATATTTCCTTCAGTTATATCATATTTAAAGTCAATCCGAGTATAAATAAATTTTATTTATTTAATTAGAATTTACCTCAAGTTCGCCACTCAGTCAAAGAGTGGGTATACAGTCTGTAATAACACACAAATCTTGTCTGATCTTTCATATTTGAAGTGAAAGTACATTTACTGTGATAAATTTAGCAGCAGACACAATTTGTTAATTAGAATCTTTAATATTTAAGCAAATATTCGATAAAAAATATAATAATTTATGAATTTATTTTTTATGTGATTACTAATGAAAATATGAGTTAATATGCTTTTACTATAAAGTCTTATAAATTAATTATTTCGAACTCTTTTTGGCCGACTTTGAACTGTAATCCGAAGAAATGTCAGAATTAAGGGATAGTTCTCCGCCTGAATATACATCGCTTAAAGCGAGGTCTGGTTCTATGAAGGCAACAGGGGCTGTTTTCAGACCTAATCCTAATAAACCTTGACCAATGGCACCCTGGGAATTAAGATTTAAACCCCTTTTACCAGTGATAATAGCTGGTGCCGCCACAGTTTGTCCATTTAAGAGTTTGTCTCCTTTTGCTACAACGGTATGTACTTCTTCGAGAACAGGTCTAACCTCTTGAGTGACTCTTCTATAGGGTTGAATCACTTCTCTGACTTCCTGGATGACAGGTCTGACCACTTCATGAAGAACTCGATGGGGTTCGTCTTCGGAATGAGTGGCTTCAGTTTGTCCCGGAGCTCCAGGTGTATGAATTTGTTGAACGAGTACAGGGCTGGAGACACTTCTAAAGATAACATGAACAGGCTGTTCAGTTGGCCCCACTTCAATAACTTGAGGAATAGCTGGTTCGTGCGAACTTGGAATGGGAATCACCCCAAAAAATCTTTTCGTGTGAACTGCTGCTGATAATGAACCGGAAGGCTGGGCAGACAACCCATAAAATTTTGAGTTCTGAGTGGCGCCGTAGAGTAGACCCACAGAATTAATTGTTTGTCCCAATGATTTGAAACTCATTCCATTTCGTAGACTATTTGCCAAACGATTTGCCATTTTAGTTGACAGACCCAACTGTTCATAACCATAGCCTCCACTCTGAATATTTCCTGCGTTTGTAATTCCAATGATAATAAGTCCGAAACAAATCTATTGAAACAAAACATTTAAATATTTGATTTAAAGTTTTTACTCTTTCACTCACTTTAAACATCTTTGAAATAATGTTAAAAAAAAGTCACTTTTAATGAAAACAAAATCTCAATGAAATCGTTTGGAGTTTTAATAGAAAATATATACTTATATACTCACTCTTGGGATTCACTGATGAGGAACAGGATATTTGCAGGAAGAGTTAGAAGAATCAAAATTAATCGATAAAATTTGCATTCTTTCTCATAATTCACAAAATCGGTTTGAATATCAAACAAATACAAGATTCCCGACTGTCCTTAATTCGCACAAATGTATTAAAGAGACATTACTTACATTTTTTAACAAAAAGTCTGAAATAAAAGCAATAAATTTGAGTCATAAAAGTCATTAATTCTGTGTCAAAACTTTATATACTTAAATTCAATATAGAATATAGAATTATTAGCCAGCTCAATCAATGTATAATACTTTGTAATCTTGTTTTCATCTTAATTGAGATTTTATCAAAAATTTAATTTCTTTGATTTACATTCAATTTCTAATTATCTTTTCGATTATCTCTAGAATTCCACAAAAATAATTTAATCCATTTATTAATCTCTATATGTATTTGTATACTAAGACCTAAAACCACATTCGGACATATGTTTTCTTATTCATCATGGTAAATTCTTTTTTGGCATTATCTGTGTGCACAGCCATTAATTGCAGACTGTAAAAGTGAAAGCAACTTTTAAAGGTTTTGCTCACATTTTATTAAATTAAATAAAATTAAAGCATTTATTACCATTTGTAGGAACCAAAGTATTTTTAGTCATAAATAAATTACCTAATAGTTAGTGGCTCTCAATGACAGCCCTCAATGACAGCCCTCAATGACAGACCTCAATTCACTTTACAATCGACAAAATTAATTTTCACCCAAAAAGCTTAAAGAAAGTGAAGTGCTTTCGATTAACGGAATATTAACTGCAATGTAAATAAAGTGAGACTTATCATGCTTATATTTTTAATGGCAATTAGTGTTGAATGTGTTTACGATCGTTTGATTTACAAATTATCAAAGATCAAAATAAATACTTTTATTTAATACGTTTAGTTTCCAATTTGGTCTAGTTTTGCCCTGGAGCTTTAATTATTTATTACCTGTGAGCTAAAGATGTGCTGAAAGCAGAGATGAGCAAGGTTCTATACAAAACTGATTAACTTTGAAATAGCCCTTATTACACCCTCTGTGACATTTGCCCTGGTACCCTTTGATTGAAAGGCATTCTAACGTTAACTCAATTATATTGTGAATCAATTTTAATAAATTAATAAACTGTTTGCAGATATGTTTGTCGATCAAAAGTGTTCGGATAACTTTATTAAAGACTAAAATAAGGCTAAAACTGAAATCCTCCGCATATTATTGACTTAATAATTGCCTTTTGTGTAAAAACAATGAAATGAATGAAATGATATCTTTATTAAACATTCAGTGAATTAACACATTCTCTAAATATTTGAATTTAAATTAACAGAAAATAAACTCAAATCGCAAAAAGAAGTCTCTCTAATGATATGTTAAATAATAATGAAATAATATGAATGAGTTTACGCCTTCTTTGACTTATATACTCCTTTTCCGCCCAATGCAAGGCCAGCATCTAGAGCACCTAAAGCTCCTGCATCGGCAAGAAGAGCTCCACCGGCCAAACCACCGGCCAATCCTCTACTGTGGTCACTCTTTGCAACAACTGTGTGTACTTCCTCGAGAACAGGTCTAACTTCTTGAGTGACTCTTCTATAGGGTTGGATCACTTCTCTGACTTCTTGGATGACAGGTCTGACCACTTCATGAAGAACTCGGTGGGGCTCATCTTCGGAATGAGTGGATTCAGTGTGTCCGGGAGCTCCAGGAGTGTGAATTTGTTGAACAAGTACTGGACTCGAGACAGTTCTGAAAATAACCTGGACGGGCTGTTCACTGGGTTCTACATCAATTATTTGTGGAAGAGTCGGTTCGTGTTGTGTGGAGACTGGAATTACTTCATAGCTTCGATGGCTCTGAATAGCAGCTGGAAGTGGTCCAGGACCTCCATACCCACCAGCCAAGCCAAGGCCCAAACCACTTCCAAGAGCTAACCCTCCACCATATCCACCCCATCCACCAGCGAGACCTCCATATCCTAAACCACCAAGGCTACCCAATGTGAGTCCACCACCGGCAGGTACTGCACTGCAATAAGTAATAGCAACCGAAACGACCAAAAACTAAATTATAAAAGTTATTCGATTATAAAATTATCATGATAGTTTTGTTTAATGTTTGACTCACTCTAAACATTTTGTTTGACTTAAAACTAAAAAATACTGAAATACTGTGAAATACTCGAATGCTTTTCAATGAATGACGAAAAGGAATGGTTTTGATCTCATTTTATATGAAATCCTCTTCAAAAGGAGTTCAACTGATAAAACACTTTTCATTCCTAATTAGAGACGAATATATTTATTTAGTGTCGGAAGTGTTGACTAAACGACGCAAACCTAATAGTGTCCGAAAAATCGTTGACTTTAAGGTACGAATTCATTAAATGCTTTGACTCTTGAGCTCCACTTTCGATGTATTAAAAACGTTAATTGAAAAACAAGTTTTGAGGTCTCTTTTATTGCGGTAATCAACTGATGATTTACACATACTTTAAAACCGCGGACTATATAATAGCTTCAAATGTGCGTTTCCTAACATTTATAAATTTTAATACTCTTGGTCTTTTTATTGCTCATTGAAAAGTTTCAATGATTTAGAGATGTTTAGGAAGAGATTTCTTTTTTCCACTCAATAATTGTATCTCAAAGACAACTCCTTTGAAATGTCTTAAATAATGTCATTTTTAAATTTGTCTTTCCTTGTTCATTCAATTATTAGAATTGATTAATAGAAAGTCACATAAAAACCAGAATTTCTAAAATCTTGAGGAGAGATGAGTTGAGATTGAATTGAGTTGAGTTGAGAACTGGATCGGTATGAGATAACCTGATTATTTGTGCGAAGTGTTAGTGGAGGCATCCATTCCTTCGCCGATGAAATGATTCCGATTCTAATTTATGGAAATTCAGAATTAAACTCAAAGATTATTTCCGTTATTACTTTTAGCAAAGTTTCCAGTATTTTCCGGTTAACCGATTTGATTAATGCTATATATCTGATAGTGCCTTGCTTATTTTAGATTCTTTTTTATATCAATAAGTTATAAAACGACTAAACTATTTCAATGTCTATTAAATCGCTTTTAATTGTCTTTCACTCATTGTATTTACTTTACGCAAAAAATGATTTTGTTTTCATCTAGTTCAATTTATATTTAAATTAAGCAAACTAAAAATAATTGGTAAACTAGATAAAGCCTAGATCCTTTATTGGATTTTTATATTTATATTTTATTTATTCAAATATCAATTGAGAAATGCATACAATTATTTTGATTAACTTTAATTAGTTTTTTCAATGATCCTTGCTCAATTTATTACTTCTAATTAAGTGAGATGAACGCACTACAACTGTCTATTAGAGATTGCATCTTGCATAAATGAAAGTATTTATGTAAATAATAATTATATCTTCACTTTGTATATTGAGTTCATTTATTTTAATATTAATTTGAATCCATTTTATCGCAAATGAATTGAAATTAAATTCATTTACAGTTTGTTTGTAATAATCAGTAAATAAATGCAAAACATTTGATACAAGTTTTACAAAAACTTTGTAAAAGTTTATTATAATTATACAAAATATTTATACACATTATATAACTTATATACAAATCATATGACGAGTGTTAAAAATATAATTATTGCATCTTGTTAATTCAGATATAATCTAAGCCCTTGCTCTGGCAGCCCTTGCTCTGGCGGCTGCTGCTTTAGCGGCTTTGGCAGCCTTGGCAGCCTTTTTATAATGGGCACCTTTACTATAACCTAATCCATCGCCTGCAAGACCTAAATTAAAGCCTCCACCACTTTGGAGACCTCTGTCTCCCTTTGCAACTAAAGTGTGCACTTCTTCGAGAACTGGTCTGACCTCTTGAACTACTCTTCTATAGGGTTGAATCACTTCTCGGACCTCTTGAATCACTGGTCTCAAGACTTCGTGAAGCACTCTATGAGGTTCGTCTTCAGATTGAGTCGCCTCCACCTGACCAGGAGCTCCTGGAGTATGGATTTGCTGGACAAGTACTGGGCTCGAGATAGATCTAAAAATCACTTGAACGGGTTGTACACTTGGCTCCACGTCAATTACTTGTGGTACAGCAGGTTCTTGAGGTAAATTAACGGGAAGCACTTCATAAGTTCTTCGAGATTGAATGGCAGCAGAATGATGAGAGACACCAGCGCCCAATAAAAGAGGAGCACCAACTAATCCAGCTCCCAATCCCAATCCAGATGAATAACCAAGCCCTAGTCCATTTGATAGACCAGCTCCCAAGCCTAATCCAAGTCCAGGCCCTAAAAGACTACTGCTTAATCCAACTCCACCACTATAACCAAGATTTCCTGCATCACCGCCGGCTTTGACGAGACCGGCCACAAAGCAAAACGACAGTACCTGTGATTCAAAAAGGGTTAAAATCTATTTCTTTTTGGAAAAATGACTCACTTTTAAGGGATTCATAATTTGGTTTCAAAATTAAATGAAAACGATTTTCACTTTTCTTACAAATATTTTTTGATTAAAAAAGAAAATTTTGTTTCTTTTATATATGAGAAGTGGTAGCAGAAGAGATCCCAATCTGTGGGATATCCAAATTTGTAGGTCTAAAGAAAGGTAAGAAAGATATAGTTATCATCAAGATCAGATATCTTCCGGATATTTTATTTAAATATATGTTTTTGAGACAAAATTTAAAGACTGATAAGAAGTTACATCTTTTGCGATAAGCGATAAGATTGACAATTATTTGACATTTGCTTCAAAAGAATTGCCAGAAAATAGTCCGAAATTTCTCGGAGCGAGTCTTCAAAACCCGTTTGACTTTAAAAATAGTGTTCTTTTGAATGAAAGCAATACTTAATTTCACTTCAATTTCAAAATTGCTTTAATGAATTGAATTAAATTATTTTTAATCCGAAACACTTCCAAAAAATAGCTGAAATGTTATCATTTCCTCTAAAAATGATATTTATTTGGTACGAAAGATATGAATCTTTGATTAATTTATCACAAATATATACTTTTAAATATACATTAAAATGTGTGGATTAGAATTTTCTGGTTAAACATTTCCATAAAGTTTATATCAGGTTAATTGTGATAATAAAAAGCTGCAAGGTTGTTCTTTTTATTTTAAATGATCCTTGAATAATATGATTTTATTTATCAAAAACTTAAATAAGCAAGCAGGTTTAAATATCAGTATAAATGATAAGTCATGCGTTGATTTTTTATAGATCTGTAAATCAAGATCTAGTGATACAATACAAACGAATCTAGCACACTTCTATTTTAAAAAGCAGAGCAACTCATTTATAGAAAACTGCAAAAAAAATATAAATGTCAAATGAGCAAGCTAATACTAATTTAAGATGACTTTATGTATAAGATTAATGGAAAGTCCACTTAAAAAATGAAAACCCAAACATTTTCAATGGGTTCACAAAACGGACATTAATTGCTTCAAATAAATTAAAACTATTGAAAGAGAATTGAATTTAGTTTACAACGAAATGCTTTCAAAGAAATCAAACGCCAAATAGAATACAGAAGTTTCACTAAAATCCGTTCAATTAGTTCACAGATTTTCGTCGA
>JAQIYB010000484.1:0-11332 GCA_034699325.1 Oribatida sp. Gr-Ori-00743 | reverse complement strand
GGCGGGTGGGTGGGCGGGTGGGTGTGGTTTAATCGACGAGACTATATACTACATTGCTTACGCAAGGTAGTGAAAAATAGTTTCTCATGAATAGCGAAATCAAGTTTTTTCTTAAAGTTAGAGTCAAAGCTCAGGGAATACAAAACTATAAATAGAATGATATCCTGTTTAAGACCTTCAGATGTGTTCATTCTGTGCACTGATATCAAGTCTGATCTGAATTTAAATTTTAAGAACAGAGAAAAGTGTGAAAAATGGGATTTTATGTAAAATACTTTGTATTGACTATTCTGTGCGTTTATGCGGAGGCGGCCAAACAGATGCCTTGCAATGACAATTCAATCAATGAAGTGGACAGAATGATTGCCAAAGTCAATCCAATTGGTAATTCAAGAGTATCCTTTCCTGAAACCATTCCCGAGGCAAAGAAATATTGCAAGTAAGTACAAACTGTAATATATTTTTAGAAACTATTTGAACTTGGTATTACTAAAACATATCATAACTAATATCATCCAAAGTTGTGTTGGAAATACAATATTCTAACATGATAGTTTTTGTCGTTTATTATGTTAATTATTAACATTTGCCTAGATCACTTTTAAAGCCAATAACAAGTTTGGATGATCTGAACAAAAGATGTATGAAAGGAATGATGAAAGAAGTGGTCGGAATAGTTCTCTATTCCATAAAGAAGAAGAGGAGAGCGATGTGCAAAAAGAACACAACACCAGAACTGAGAGAATTGGTTGACTCTGGTAAATGTGTGAATACGGGCCGATTTGATCTGGAAAAGTGTGCCAACAGATCATTGGACAGGTTTATGGCGATGCAAGAGGTGGACAATCAAATGAAAATACCATTAGTTTGTTGGTATGAAAATTATCATTGAATTCAATTATTCTAATTAATCTTGGATATTTTTAGTGAGATTGCAGTGGTAAAGAAGTGCATGATGGACTCTTTGGGCAAAATTGACCTGTGCACTAATAAGAATGAAGAAACACTTGTCGGTCATTTCCATGGACTGAGTGGAGGCGCCCTTAAACTCGCGTGCAGTGAATTCCAAGAAAACAGCGATCGATGCAATAAATTGAAAAACTTTAAGCTTAATATTAAAGCTGGTCGGCGCCGGTCACAGTCATTGGTGCTGCCGGTTATACAGCTGTTTGAGAGCCTGGATAAAAGCTCAAAATAAGGGCTTGACTGGGCTTGGCTTACCTATCTCAATTGAGACATGTGTTGTAAAAATATTTAATCATATTCTCAATCAAATCAATTAAAATAGTTTTGAAAACAAATTATTCTAAAAACTCAATAAATAACTTATTATATTGACCTTGAACCTAGGTCATTGGTATTGGTTAATGAACAAAAAGTTGTCTGATAAGTTGTCAGATCAATGATAACAAATCATGATATCTGATGTCATCGAACATCACTTTTTAAAACTTGTTTTCAATTGAAAACAAGATTTTACTTTAGTTTTGATTGTTTGGGAAAATTCCGAATCAAATCATTATTTTTGAGCTTTTATTTCCAATTAGTTTGGCTTACCTGGGGTTGCCTAGGTGAATTAGAAGATTATTGTTCAAAATTTTGGATTTGATAGTTTTTAGAAAACTTGTTTCCTAAAAATTCCAGGAAAAAGCAAAACCTAGTATACTTTACAATTATATTACAGGTAGATAGGACATTTATAATATTTTTGAACTTGATACTAATTTGATTAATAAAAATCGGCTAAAGATTTAACTTGTTTTGACCTAAAGTGGTCAGGTATGACAATTTAATGAGCTTGGTCACGCTAAGCCACGCCTTTTAAATTGATAAATCAGTTTTGAATAAATGGGTTGAATTTTAAAACAATGAAATATCAAATTAATTAAGCAAGGTTAATTTACATAACCCAAACACCGAATTGTTTTTCTCAGAAAATGACATTGAAATTGAACTTTAAGTTAATTAATTGAAATATACCTATATATCAAAATATACCTTGGTTATAATTAAAGCAGAAAACTATTCATTTAAATTTCAAATATATTTTTCCGAATAATTTATATGTAATATGAAATCAAATTTTTGTTTCACTCGATTCTGTGCTCTTAAATGTTCATTTAATTGGGATTACATGCTCTTGGTCCTTGACATATACTCCTCCCAGGAAATCCCGGCTTTATTTTTGGCGATACTGTTATTGTAATATGAAATTGAACTATAAATTTGATCTAAGAATTGCACTGAGATATTAGGAGTGGCCTATTTGACATGCATTGCCTTTTCCAATATCCGCCAGAGCATTTAATTCAATAATCAAGATTAAACAAGGATAAGAACACACAAAAAGGGAATTATTAATCAATTATTGCGTGGGTGTCCCAAAAATCGACAGTCCTATTGATGGCACAGTTGTATAAAAAGTATGTCAAATACCAAAAGTGTATTCAATGTTTGGAACTGCACTTCGAGACAGACGTCGAGACCACTAATTAGTAATCAGTCGATGCGATGCCCTCTTCAGTGATAATTATCGGTCTGTTGGCTATTGTCGGGTCAGTGGTCACAACAGCGAGTGCCCAGTCGTGTCACTTAAGGGAACTGGATCTATGCGCCGCCACACTCTTAGTCTTCACTCAGAATCCTACAGGTGAGGGAGATCTTACTAGTTCAAAATTGTTTACTCAGAGTAAATTGAGTTTAAATAGAACTAAATTAAAATGGTATGGCTTTTAATCTAGTTCAATTGTTGCAGGAATCGCGACATCGGAGAATGAGCTGAACAAGCAATGTGGGTACCTGAAGGAGGCCGACTTCTGTCTGAGAAACTACACCCGTCGGTGCGCAACGCCTCTACAGCGGGAACTGATCTCATTTGTGACGGAAGGCTCGCTCCGACTCCTCTCCGAATACTGCAGTCGAGGCTCACAACTGCAACGAAGTTATCTGAAACACGCCCAGTGTCTCAATAGTGTTCAACGTACCCAGCGCATCTGTGTAAAGGACTTACAGGCTGCGCTCGAAGTGATCTCCCAGGTCGAATGGGACAAACGCATTCCTGCCGGCTGTTGCTCCTACAAGCGTTTTGTTCACTGCACAGAGAACCTGGTTGAGACCAGATGTGGCAAAGAGGCCGTTGAGTTCATGAATCTATTGCTCAGAATGGCTCTCTCAAGACTGCCAGACATTATTTGCCAGGGGTACGGACCTGATAACAATGAATGCAAAGCACTCTTACCTGAACAGGGTACAAAACCAAAAGGTTCTAGATCAAGCTCCGTTCTTTCCAGATTATTTTCCGCATACACTGGTCTTTAAATTTAAAACTGGTCTTTTTAAACATGTATTATGAACTAGATGTTTTAAAAAACTGTTTATTTAATTAAATGATCGACTCTTGTATTTATAAATGATTTTTGTTCTAAAATAAACCTGGTTAAATGGTTTCATTTATTCATTCAATTCATCCCATTAGATGATCTAGCATAAGCTTATTGGAGTTAAATCATTTTTTATTTAAAATTACAGTTTACAAAATATTGCTTGTATTTTTTAATCTAGCTCAATTTATGAAGCACCAAGCACATTTTCTAAGTACAAAATAATAGCTAATAAATAAAATTTAATTTTGAATGAATTATTCAATATTTTTCACCACATTTTAAATGTTTCATCAATTGTTATGATCAGTATTATGTACTTGCACAATTTGTACCTTGATAAATAGTAGCCAATATTTAATTTAAACATTTTGATCGTAATTCCCTTATAACCAACTTTTTATATTTGGTTTTATTACTTCATTTGTATTACAGACTAAACATAAGATTTAGAGGAAAGTCTCTCTCAAAATGTTTTGAACTTTTTTCTCTATTACGAGGAAATTTCCTAATAAACTATTATAAATGGCAATGATCAAGATTGTTTGACGAACAAGGTAAGCCCTTCTTCGAAAAAATATTTCGAGCAATAATTGAGAGCCTTCTTAGAAATAGTTTGGGAGTCATTGAATGTTCCAAGTTCATCAACCACCGCATCCACTATAATGCTCTTTGATTAATTACCTTGGTTGTCTCTGATTGAGAAGAAAAATGAACAAAAATTAGTTTTAAAGCATTAAATCAAAGATAAATGTCAAATATGATTATAAAATAAAATTGATCAGAGACGGTCAGACTAATTATTTCTCAACCAATCAGATGACAGGACGACACACATAATGTTATTATTAAATAATAATTCTCTCATCTCTAAGATATTGACCATGAAGCAAATAGATGTAATAAAGCCCTGGATATAAATATTAAATTGATTTGACTATAAGAGGGGAAGTTTATGGTCAATTTGTCATAGCTGTTGTTTTAGCTAGTTTACAACATTTCTGAGAACATTTATGTTTTGTTTTATTTATGTTTTCGGGAACCGAAAATAAAATATATTATTCTTTTGGTTCAATTCTATTGTCTGGAAAACCAAGATTATAATTGTTAGAGAATTGCGTCTCATATAGTGAATAAATAAACCAAGGATTCAAAGCTCTAAATACCCGAGCAATTAACCGTAATTATAAATTATCAAAGGCAACACTATTACTCTTTTGGGTGTGTTTATTATTTTTTGCTAGATAATATATTAGAGATAATAAGAGGGGTAATAATTCTTCGAAGAAGTGTTCACTTATTGTGTAATTTCCGATAAATTCCTGAAATAATTTTTGTAAAAAGTGTGTCATCTCTTGAGTTGTGAAATAAAAATTGATTTTTCATTTGTTTAGGCATTCATTGAATTTTACTTTACTTCCAAAGTTTTATTTGATCAGTGAATTTTGTGCAAGATACTTCATAATCAAAGTGAAATATGGCTTTTAATCAAAGTAAAAGCTTCGTTTTATATGTAATTGTAGTAATCTTGGTCATATGTGTCCAATTAT
Organism: Oribatida sp. Gr-Ori-00743; assembly: GCA_034699325.1. Classification (NCBI taxonomy): domain Eukaryota; kingdom Metazoa; phylum Arthropoda; class Arachnida; order Sarcoptiformes; species Oribatida sp. Gr-Ori-00743. The sequence continues at coordinate 6,402 of JAQIYB010000484.1, read as the reverse complement.
CACTCTGTGCCTCACGTAATAATACCTCCGCCAATGGTGGGAAGTGTAGCAAAACTTCATTTGAAGAAGTGGACAGGGTGATTGCCAGGGTTACGGACACTGGCATGACTGGCTCTAATAAGTTTCCTGAAACGGTGGATCAGCTTATCGCCAGATGCGAGTAAAGACTCTCTCTCTCTCTCTCTCTCTCTCTCTCTCTCTCTCTCTCTCTCTCGATTTTATATTTTGACCAAGCATGTTCTTTGAATTTTAGAAATAGAACGGGAATTCTGAACAAATTAGAGAAACTGAAGAACCGATGTATGGATGGTTTGGTTAAAAGGGTTGTCTCTGTATTAATATATTCGATACGAAACCAGCGAAAAGGTCTGTGCCGTAAGAATGCAAACAAAAAGATGGTTGAATTCGTGTCCGCCGGGAAGTGTATAAACGCCGTCAGACCGGAGGCCCAGAAGTGTATAAACCAGGCCTTGGATCACATCGTTGGCATAAAACACGCGGAAAACAAAATGAAAATACCATTAATTTGCTGGTACCTATTTTAATCTGACTAGAACAACCAAGTTATTTCTCAATTTATTCGCAGCACATTTGTAAAGACCAAGAACTGTTTGGTAGAAACGGGTCATAATAACAAAGACTGCACTGAAGAGAACATCAATATTCTGGTGAGAAGATTGGAGCAGGTCAGTAATGGACCAATGAATATGGCGTGCGGTGACTACACTGAAGAGACTGATCGATGCGAAAAAATAAAAATACCCACCAGAAATAAAGGCGAGAAACGACCCAGGAGCTTTTTGATGCCTTTGGTTGGACTGTTTGAGAGCTTTCCCGACGAATGAATTCAATTCAAAATATTTTTGTTCTTTCATTGAATTGAATTAAAAATAAGAAAATAATCATTTATTTTGTAATCTTTTGTTAAAAGTTAATAAAATTAACTAGAGCACAATTACAAGTTGATTGATTGAAAACTGTCACTAAATCTATAAACTTGGTTCAATTTATGTTTGTTATCAAAAGTAAATGAATATTTTAGATTAATAAAGATTTGACAAAGATCACATTTACGTTATCATTTCACATTTACCTTGGTAATATTTGCTTATATTTATTTCATTTTCACCACAATATAGAGATTTTTGAAGACTTTAATATGAACTGGATACTTTATAAAAGTGTCATTTATTTGGTAATTAGAGAAGAAATTCTATTTAAAATGAAATGAGCGGATCATTAAAAGTTGCATGATCAACTTAGATAACCTAATGAGCTAATCCAGGCAATACAAGTGAGAGTGAAATCTGGTTCGTCTGAATGGAGTGACCTTTCATTTTTGAAACCAATTGATACTTACATAACTGGGAGCTATATTTTGTCACAGGTTTTGATCGAGACTTTTGCAATACATTAATAACTATCGATTTCATCACTTATTAGGAACAGTTTGATAAATGATCATTAAATAATCACGTAGCTCCTTTAAATAGAACAGCATATTATATGTGAATAATCTGTGTTTGAGCTTGCAACAATCGGAGAGAAATTCAACGAAGCAATTAATAAGTGTCAAAAAATATTTAAAAAGGTTTGTCAGTTGTTTTGTTTTTATAGGATTGTTGCAAGATCATAGAAAGTAGTTCATTGAAAAACGAGAAGTTCAATGAGAATTCAAATCCAATCTTCAAATTATCTTTTATTTAATGAATATTTTGATTGATTACGGATTGAAAATAAAATTATTGAAATAAAAAAACAATTATTCGTTAATTCGGTGACAAATAAAATCTCTATTTTTAACGAATTTCAAGGATTTTAATCAAAACTAATTAAGGTTTTAATCACTTCAGTAAAAGATATGAAACTTTCTTCTGCCCGTCCTGTTCGGCCAATTATGGCTTTAGACACTTATATTACGGAACACTACCCTTGGCTTATATTCTTACCACTTAACGAAACTCTTAAAGTCTTCGCAAAAAAATATTATTATTATTATTATTACACAAAAAATTTCATAAGTTTTCGGTCAAAAGCAATGTTTTGATACAATATTTGTGTTGTAATTAAATCAAAGAGAAAACGATTTATTTATTTAACGACTCTTTCTGTTGGTCTCCGAAACTATATAAAAGACTTCGGAGCTTTTGGTGAAGACTTTTTCTCAATGATTATCCAAATTCTTCGACTTTAATAAGTAAATAATTTGTTGGTTTGTTTTATTCAAATGAATTTATCTAGTTTCAATTCGCTTCTCTTCATATTGTTCAATATATTTATCTTGTTCAGTTTGATAACTGCTCAAAACAGTTCTTCAACTTCGAAGACGTGTAATAAGAATACAAGGAAACGGGTGGACGACCTGTTGGCCAAAGTGACCACTTATGGCAACTCCGGCCGAAAGTTTCCCGAGAATGTCGAACAACTTCCCAAATATTGCAAGTATTAAATGTTTCTCTCATTTATCGATCAATTTTATCAATTAATAGATCAGTTATTTTGTAATCTTTATTCAATTGATTCATTCAATTATTTATTAGCCCTTATTTTCCTCGTTTTCATAGATAAATAAATGACTTAATTCTAAATTTCTGTATTATTCCACTTATTTATCGAGTCTTTTGATAAAATTCCAATTATTTTCCTTATATTCAAGAATTCTTTAAGCGATTACTTTTCATACATTTAACGCTAAATTTAACTTGGTCAAACAAATATCTTAGCAAAGCCCTCAATTTAAATGAGTAAATTAACCTGAATATACTTCATTTATTTTTAGCGAAAGCAAAGTTTATGTCGAAAGTATTGAATCACTGAACCAGAAGTGCATCGAAGGTCTTCCCAAACGAGTGCTGACCGTCAGTATATTCACTGTTAAATCAGTGATCAGACAGTTGTGTCGCAAACAAAATAAATTATTACCCGAGTATTTTGAGGCAGCAAAGTGTATAAACACAGTGCAGAACCAGGTAATTTATGCCCATTATTATTTAAATTTTATTCATATTTCCTTGTTTATAAAACACCGGAAAATAGGTCGGCAAATGTTTCAGCAAAAGTATCGATCATTTGCTTGGAATGCAGTTCGCAGTCGACAATCAGAAGATACCGATGGCCTGTTGGTGAGTGCCTTCCTCCTTATTTTCAGTTAGGTTTACCCTTGTCCTTCAAAGTAATGATATTTGTCTAAGAATTGCAAGATATCTACCAGGTACTCTTATAGATTACAATGAATTATTGAATAATTAGCTTAAGTGCTTTTTGAGACTACCTTGGTCCATCTTCGTGGTTTGGTGACACGAAAACAGGGCTTTTAATATGTGAAGAGTCATTCAATTAAAACTGCAATGGCGTGCCCTTTCCTAGTTAATATCAAGCATGCCTTTAAATTATCAAGCTGTAATTCCCTTTTAAATTCAACATAAGTTTAAAATAAAATGCCCATGTTAACAATAGGTCATAAGAATCAGTGACGAAATTTTTTGAAAAAAACAAAAAGTTGCAAGCTCAAAATTAATTTTTACAGTGAATTACCAAAACTGAGGTCATGTATAGAAGACGTGCAGAAGAACATTGATTTCTGTACGGAGAAGAATATTGAGTCCACCAATAGGTTTGTCGACTCAATTATCGGCAATTCCGTCAATTTGTTGGCCTGCGGTGAGTACGTTGAGAACGCGGACAAATGCGAGAAATTGACCCTGCCAAAGAAGAAAAAGAACCAAAGACGACCAAGGTCACTGATTATGGCTTTCCTACATCTAATCGAAAGTATTCCAGATGTGGAACAGGAAAACTAAGCCATTAATCTCATGATTCGATAACTTTTAAATTATTATTCAAATAGTAATTAAAACATCAAATAAATACTTTGAAACTTTGCTAGTTAATTAGAATATCCTCAATGGTGATCTTCGTGTACACAAAATGGAAATTCCTAACCTTTTCTCAACATTTGAAGGAAGTTTTTAGATGTGATTTCAAGTAAAGTCAATTAAAATTGCAAATATTTCAATGAGAAAATGTCATTCTTTCACATTAGATAAGCTTAACAAGGTAACTTTTTAATTAAATTTAGATAACATATTTTGAGGTATTGTCTGTTAAAGTCTAATAGTTTATTCAAGTTCATTTAGTTCTAGCAGTAGAGCATATGCAAGCTCATTTAGGAGCAAATGTTAGCTTATAATTGGCTTTAAAATATCAATCAAATTATTTGCGATTATTTTGATTTTTTTTCTACAAAAATCAATTCAGCCTTGACTTCAAAATTCACTTTTGAGTTATCTATCAAAATCACATTTAATAAAAATCGAGCGATAATTATGAGTATTAATCATTAATTTTTTTATTGACTTTCACCGAAAAAAAAGTTACAGACATTTGTGGAACGGGTTTTCGACCCTTACATTCCTATATAAGAACAGTTTTGTTGTTATTTTTTATTATCAATTTTGACATCAATTTGAAAAAATCATATCTAACACAAACTTTAAATTAGCTAGATCATAGCTTTCTTGATTAATTGGTTAGCGATTATCGCAGTAGTTTGAGCTTAACTATTATTACTAAGAAACAAAATGAATTCGTCGTTTGTTCTTGCTATTCTTTTGACACTTTGCATAAAATTCTGGATGAGTTTGTGCTTAAGCACCGGTGCCTCAAGTGATTCCAATTGTGATAATAATACGGTGCAAAGAATCGACGATTTGGTCAGTCGGCTCACAACTTATGGAAACTCTGGCCGTAAATTCCCAGAAACTCCCGAAGAAACGCCCAAATATTGCAAGTAATTAATTGGAAAGTTATCATGCTCAAAAATATAGCTGTTTTTGTTCTGATTTGAATAGTGAAACAAAATCAATACTCGAGTCAATAGAAAAGCTCAACAAAAACTGTTTGACGAGAGGTTTGGTCAAAAATATTCTGTCCGTTGGAATGTATACTTTAACCAGGAAACTGAAGAGGAACTGCGGCAAAGTCCAAGCTGATGTTACCCCGGCCAATTATGAATCAGCAAAATGTGTGAACAAGGCTTCCAATTTAATTAGCAAGTGCTTTACCAAGGGCATTGATAATTTGCTCGGAATTCAGTGGGCAGAGCAAAAGATGCGAATACCTTTAGCTTGTTGGTAAGATCATTTAAAGTAGTTATTATTCTGTCCAAATAATAATTATCCAGTAAATCAATTCAATGTAATTCAAATGTTGAGAAAGTTTACAGTTTTGATATTTAACTATATTTTCAATAATAATTGCAGCGAGGTCACTAAATTGAAAGAATGCATCGCAAAGATTGTGGAGAAAGTAAAGATCTGTACGGAAGAGCACATAGAAGTGACCAATCGGTTCATTGACTCAGTAATCGGCAATTCCTTGAGCTTTGCCTGCGCTGACTATAACTCAGAATCAGACAAATGCTCGACAATGAAAGCACCCAAAAAACGCAAGAGTCAGAGGAGGACCAAGTCTATGATTGTGGCGTTCTTGCAACTTTTTGAAACATTCCCAGATTCTGAGGACAAATCTAAACAATGATTTGTTAATCACTTAATCATCATGTATAATTATTCATCTTGCTCATTATTTTGATAATGTTTATGTCTAGATCAAATAAATGTATTATTCAAATAAAATAATTTGACTTGAACATATTTGGAAACACATAAATTTGAGACTGGAACAAATCGGACAGTAGTTAACCAGAAGCAAAACCAAGCGGTTTGTTAATTAGAAGTAAACTCTAAGTCCTGTAATGGACCTTGAGCTCATTAAAAACAACGTTTTATTTCTCATTAAATGTTATTTATTTGTTATTTAACAAAAGACAATAGAAATATATTATTATTTTCTTAATAAAAAAATTTAAACCCAAATCTCGTTTCTAATAACAATAATTTATTGCAAGAAAACTTGAAACTTCATTAGATGATCATTGATAAACTGTGATGGATGACTCTTATTCAATCATCAGACAAGTTTTCAATAAGACTAAGGTCTAAAACAAATCTATTTATAAAAATAAAAGTCTATGAAAGGAAATAAATCATTAGTTGTGATGATATCGACATTGAAATTGGCATTAAAACAGTGAAGAGATGTTTGTTTGAGAATTTCCCAAATTTTTTTTCTTAGTAAATGTCGAGAAATATATTGTCAGCCATTAAATAAAATTTTGTTTTTTACCTTTGGTTTAAAAGCACAGGTATTTTGAATTACATATAATCGAGAGAAACCATAAATTTTTCTCACTTTTATTCCCAAAGATTGAGAAATGAGTGAAGAAATTTGTGTTAAAACATAAATAATAACTCTTGACTTAAAAACTGTGTCGTTTGCTATAGATTTCAAAAATGGGTTTTAATTAACAAAACTCTGATTGAAATCAATTATATTTTTGTT
>JAQIYB010000483.1:0-11340 GCA_034699325.1 Oribatida sp. Gr-Ori-00743 | reverse complement strand
GGTATCAAATTTCGTGATTTTGTGTAAAAGTCATAGAATTTCTGATTTAATAAACTGAAGGTTAAGAAGAAAAGGGACGGCAAACGAGACAAAGACAAGGAACTGGCGGCCAGTCTGATGGTGGCATGTCTTAAGAGACTGTTGCCGGTGGGCCTGAATCTGTTCGGAGGCCGGGAACAGGAGTTAGTACAACACGCGAAGGAGAAGTTCCTGAAACGCAAACAGGACTCCGATATCTTTGATTACGTGAAGACTCAGCTCACACTTCCCGATAAGATCGACCCGAGCGACGACATGTCGTGGCAGCACTACCTCTACAGCAAACTGGGCAGTCAGAAGCCGGTCATCGGCAATGAGTTGGCGATTGTCGATAAGCACTCGAAGGACCCGCATTTGGCGGCCGACCATCTCGTCGAACGTATTATAGAAATGGCGAAAGTCTTGTTTGGATTACATATGGTATTGATATGTGTTCTTATTCTGGGCTTTTTTATTCTGTCCCCCAATTGTTGCGATTTTTATGAATCAATGTCTGCTCTTTTGTGATGTGTCTAATGGGTTGTGTTCTACGTTAAGATCGATCATCCGTGGGGTCAACAGAAGGGCGTTTGGAGGAGCTGTGTCTCCAGTCAGAGGAAGCGCGCTGTCATCGCTTGCTTTCGCATGACTTCCCTTCATTCTCTTCCGAGGTATTCCTCCAATCTTTTTACCACTCTTTGTGTGTGTTTAAGGTTTTACAAACATAAGGTTTGCACTGAATTTTAGTATTTGATTGCATGTGAAACACAAACTCAACCTTTGAATGGCTAACCCCTGAATGTCTCATTGCTGTGATCTGTGATATCATTGTCTCATTTGATAGTAACTCAAAGAATCGGTAATTTTTCGGATAATTTGTAACTTTTATTAACATTTTTAATACAAATAGGGATTCAAACAATCGTTTAGAGAAAGAAATTGGAAACGAATAGTGATTTCCTGCAGTAAAAAGAGAGCGGCGATTATGTGTTTATTCAGTCCTCCTTTTTACTCGTTAAGCAGGTCTGACCACTAATTACCACTAATTCTAAGATAATTATCACTGAATTGAATCAATTGATTACTTATCACTGATTAATTGAAAATTGAATTTTTAACAAGGTAGATTAATGATTTAAACTCAGCTTGGTGCTTATAATTGATCAGTGTTTTTGCCGTTTTGATTGACCTAGCTTCTTTTAATGATGATTTAATCCTAGATCATAATTAGTTAGCCTTTAAATAACATTAAAGTCAGGAATTGATTCGATTTTTGATATTCTAATTGATTGTTAACAAATGATCTTGGTGAGATTTTGTATGCTAAAGCCGTTCAATGTGTAGGCACCGGGCGATGAACATCTTCCTGAAGACCTACTCCGATATGTGGCTTATAGTGGAAAACCTCGGACACGAAAAACTCATTGAAGACAATACCGAGTCCTTCGAAGAGGCGGAGAAGAGAACTGAAGAGGAGGAGGCGGATAAAGCCGATCCTATCAGCCAATTAGTAACAGCGTTCTCACGAGCGGCCACTACAGAACACGGCGGCGCCATGAAAGACGACGGCCTCTTCATGGACTACGCATTTATTTTCAGCCAAAGTATGGGCGGCGCAGAAGAGGAGGAGGAGGAAGAGGAAGGCGGCGAAGAGGAGGGCCCTTCCATTCACGAACAGGAGATGGAAAAGCAGAAACTGCTGTTCCAACAGCAAAAGCTGGCCGATAGAGGAGTGGCCGAAATGATTCTGCTATACATAAGCGCCTGTCGGGGAATACAGACGACAATGGTTTTGAAGACATTAAAGTTAGGGATATGTATACTGAAGGGCGGGAACGTCGACGTCCAGATGCGAATGTTGAAGCACCTGAAGGACAAGAAGGACGTCGGGTTCTTCATATCGATCGCCGGTTTAATGAACTCCTTCTCTGTACTCGATTTGGACGCCTTTGAGCGCAACCAGAAGGCAGAGGGTCTGGGAGTGGGCGCTGAGGGAACCGCTGGCGAGAAGAATATGCACGACTCTGAGTTCACCTGTGCTCTCTTCCGGTTTATTCAACTCCTGTGCGAAGGCCATAACCTGGAGTTCCAGAACTATTTGCGAACTCAGGCGGGAAACACCACTACTGTTAATGTGGTGATCGCAACAGTCGATTATCTGCTGCGCCTCCAGGAGTCGATTATGGACTTCTATTGGCATTACTCGAGCAAAGATGTGATCGATCAGTCGGGGAAAGACAACTTCGTTAAGGCTATTACTGTCGCCAAACAGGTAAGACATTTGTCGACCCTTTCCTTTGGTTCACTAATTAATTGTCCGCAACGCACAGGTATTTAGTACTCTCACTGAGTCTATTCAGGGTCCGTGTTCTATGAACCAGCAGGCATTGGCCCACTCCCGGCTTTGGGACGCCGTCGGGGGCTTTATGTTTCTGTTTGCGCACATGCAGGACAAGCTCTCAAAGAACTCCTCCCAATTGGATCTATTGTGGGAACTGCTGGACCTCCAAAAAGAGATGGTAATTATGATGTTATCTATGCTCGAGGGGAATGTCATGAACGGCACGATTGGCAAACAGATGGTCGACACACTGGTAGAGAGTGCGGCTAATGTTGAGGTCAGACTATATTTCTATTGTCTTATGGTTTGTCTTATAATCGGTTTGTCTTCGGATCGACAGATGATTCTTAAGTTTTTCGATATGTTCTTAAAACTAAAAGAAGTGATATCTTCGACGGCTATGCAAGAGATCGATAAGAAGAACATCGGATGGATTACAGCCAAAGACTTCCAGAAGGTTATGGAAGTGCAGAAGATATACACCACCGAAGAGATCCAGTATTTGATGTCGTGCTGCGAACCCAATCACGACGGACTCATTGACTATCGGGAGTTCACCGACCGGTTCCACAATCCGGCCAAAGAGATTGGCTTCAATTTGGCCGTACTTCTGACCAACTTATCGGAGCACATGACTAGCGATCCCCGACTCCAGCGGTTCTTAGAGACCGCCAGTTCTGTACTCAACTACTTTGAGAACTATTTGGGACGAATCGAAATCATGGGTTCCTCTAAACGTATAGAACGGGTCTATTTCGAGATCAAAGAGGAGACTATCAATCAGTGGGAGAAACCGCAGATCAAAGAGTCGAAGAGAGCCTTCTTCTACTCCATTGTCACCGAAGGCGGCGACAAAGAGAAGTTGGAGGCGTTCGTCAGCTTCTGCGAGGACGCCATCTTTGAGATGCAGCATGCAAGCAGCATATCCATGGAGGAGGAGGAGGAGCCCACCAAAGCCGGTCAGACACTGCCTTTCCTCTCGATTTGAATACTTTAGTGTTTTATTTGTATTTAAATTACTCTACTTTTAGGCGATTATCCCTATCCGGGCACTGAAGAGGAGCCGACATCCATATTAGAGCCGATTAAGGACGTCTTCAGATATGTCTGGAAGAAGATCTGTAATCTGTTCTCATACCTAACGCCGGCAAACATCAGAAAACAGTGGCATTCCCTCAAAGAGAAGACATTTGTGGAACTACTGATCGGTTTCTTCAAACTCACGTTCGGCTCATTCTTTTTGGGCGGTTATACTCTGTTTTACATAAATAAGTGTGTCTTCAAATTCATTCTTAAGCTGATGACCGGCGAACCGATTGCCGGCGGCGTTGAAGAGGAAGAATATTATGAAAAACAATTGGTTCCGGTCTCTAATGTCGCGCAGTTTAGCTCTTCGATGATCGACACGAACGGAACGCCACGAATGGCTATAATGAGTGCCGAAGACACGGAAGAGACTCGACTCGAGGCGGAGGTCTTGAGTGGTGAAGAGTCGACAACTGATCGTATGGTTGAAAGCACTGCGGACTCGGATTTGAGGCCAATTAACGGAGAAATTAAGTCATCGGAAAGTGAAGCCCAAAGAGAAATAACTGTTAAACCCGAAGAGCCGACTCCACCCTCTGAGCCACCAATTCCTCCAATGGTTCCGACTGAAGAGCCGAAACCTGAGGCGGCACAGGAGGCGCCACCCGTCGTGTCTTCGATGCCAAATCTGGCCAATTATACGAAGAGATTTGTCTACTGTTTGGCCAGAAATCTGTATACAATCAAAAAGATCGCTCTCTTTCTGGCGTTTATCATAAATCTGATGCTCCTCTTCTACAAAGTGACCAGTCTTATACCCGAAGGGGAAGAGGGGGCCGACGCGGGTGATAATGCCGGTGAAGAGTCCGGTAGTGCGGAAGTTGTCGCCGAAATCATAGATGAAGTAACGACTGTGGCCTCAGAACTACTCTCAGGCGGCGATGACGAGGAAGAGGGCGAGAATGTAGTTGAATGGCTTCAAATGGAAGAGGGCTGGTACTATCTGGAGCCTCTACTGAGGGGTTTGGCACTACTCCACTCCTTCCTGTCCTTCTGTATGCTTATCGCTTACTATAACCTCAAAGTACCGCTAATTATATTCAAACGCGAGAAAGAGATCGCCCGTCGGGTAGAGTTTGACGGCCTCTACATATCAGAACAGCCCGAAGACGACTATAGGGCCCATTGGGACAAACTGGTGATATCGACCCGTTCCTTTCCAGTCAACTATTGGGACAAATTTGTGAAAAAGCGGGTCAGAGCCAAGTATTCGGAACAATACGATTACGACAACCTCTCGACACTCTTAGGAATGTCAAAGACTGGTTCCATTGACTTCGAAGAGCCACAAAACACCGGCTATTTCTCATTCATAACGAACTGCGACTGGAAGTACCAGATCTGGAAAGTGGGCGTCACTTTCATGGATAATGTGAGTCCAAAACTGAGGAGGAATTTGTCTTAAAGTGTCCTAAAATATGGTTTTTCTCTCAATTTTAGGTATTTTTATATAATATGTTTTACTTCGTTCTCTCAGTTTTGGGGAATTTTAGTTACTTTTTCTTCGCCGCACATCTCTTAGACATAGCGGTAGTTATTCCGACCCTTAAGACTATCCTACAGTCGGTCACACATAATGGAAAACAGGTATAACTTTTGGACACTTTGTCTAAGAATTGGGTTTTTAGTGAGAATTCAATTGGATTTTGGGTTTAATACCTGTTTTTTGGTCTGTCTTTGGATCAGTTGGTGCTGACAGTGATGTTACTGATAATCGTTGTCTACATCTATACCGTCATTGCATTCAACTTCTTCCGCAAGTTCTACGTCCAGGAAGAGGACGACCAGATCGACCAGAAGTGTCATAATATGCTGACCGTAATGTCCTTCTCTAAGACCTGTCTATTAAGGAATGTCTATTAAGTCCTATCCTCTCCGTTACAGTGCTTTGTCTTTCACTTATACAAAGGCGTCAGAGCGGGCGGTGGTATCGGCGATGAGATTGAGTCGCCCGACGGCGACGAATACGAGGTCTACCGAATCATATTCGACATCACATTCTTCTTCTTCGTAATTGTCATCCTTTTGGCTATAATTCAAGGTTTGAGTCCATTGTCGAAGAACTTGAGATAAATGTCTAAAATTGCGGTTCTTTTCGACAAAAAGGTCTGATTATCGACGCCTTCGGAGAACTGAGAGATCAGTTGCAGTCAGTGTCCGACGATATGGAGTCCAACTGTTTTATCTGTGGTATAGGGAAGGACTACTTCGACAAAGTGCCGCACGGCTTCGATACGCATGTGGCCAAGGAGCACAACCTGGCCAATTATATGTTCTTCCTGATGCACCTGATCAATAAGCCGGACACCGACTACACCGGTCAGGAGACCTATGTCTGGGAGTTGTATCAGAAGAGGGGATGGGATTTCTTTCCCGTCGGCGAGTGTTTCCGCAAACAATATGAGGACGAACTCACGGGACAGACATAAGCACTCACTGGACGGACCTAACCATACATTTGTTATAAACTTTTGGCTCAAATCTCTAATTATTTGTTGATTTTTGTCATTAAATTTGTTTAGAGATTAGAATTTGTTTTTGTTTTAAATTTTAATTTAGTTTTTAATTTAATTAAGTATTTAATGAATCGTTTAATAGAATTAAAGCTATTATTTGATTGGTTTTACAATTGAATAAAAACTAATAAAATGGAAAGAATTGACATTTCGTTAAATATCAGCAAGGTAGTTCTCTTTCAATGCAAACACCGATTTACTCTATCGATATTTACAACTCATTAACTAACTTTCAAATATTAGTTTTAAGCAGTTTATATATAGTTGAGACTAGGTGGGATAGTGGGCAGCGAGTTCGACTTTAAAATTAGAGCCCCGGGTTCAAATCCTCACAAGTCTAAAGGTTTTTTCTAGTATTCAGAGCTCAGAAATTGAAGCAAGGGCAAATTACTTTTTAAAAATTTACAACTCATTAACTAACTTTCAAATATTAGTTTTAACGTTTGGGGTTTGGGGCCCCGACAGTAGCGCAGTGGTAAAGGCGAATAGCCTGTGCGAAGCACAGGCTCCGGGTTCGAATCCAGGTAAAGAGAAGGGTAAAAACTAGCAGAGGGGTAAGGGTAGGTAAAAGCTAGCAAAGGGTGCTCGCGAAGCGAGCACCCGCACCCAGTAAGAAGGCGCAAAGGTAGTAACAGTAGCTTAAGCCCGGAGCGAAGCGGAGGGCAATAATTTTGCACAGAATTTGTTTGAATAGAATTTTTTATTTTACGCAAAGTTTTCATACATTTTATTGTTTATAAATATTGAGAATAAATAATAAAATACAATAAGAAGTGGAGACAGGAGTGGGGGTCGCCTCCAAAAACATATTATTAATTGATTGGATGTGCAAGCATATAGAGAGGGTTTATATATCCGCTGACCATTGGCTCCGACTCTCCATATTTGTTGAGCGCTCGAATTCTGTAGCGGAAGGTCTGACCGATGTTCCGGTCTTCGAACCTACTGTCCAATGATTTTCCCAAACCATTCCAGACATCAGAGCTGTTGTACTGTTTATCGAGAATATAGCCCAGAATAGGAGTGTCACAAACGGCCGGATTTGGCGTCCAATTCATGTTTAGCTGAAAAAAGTAGTGGTAATCAGTTTGAGCCAAAGCTCAGCACATTTCACAAGTGTATGATACCAACCAACTCTTCAGTCTGTACGACAACATGGATACCCCGGGCCGGGGGGTCCGGTGTACTCGATGTGAGCACTCCCTTCGACTCCAAAACAATTGTTTCACAATAAGGAACAATAACTTTGACTCTGAATCTATATTCTGTGCGACATTTCAACTCATTGATGACAACAGTAAAGGCGGAGGTCTTTCCAATGGGCGCCCACTCTTTGGAATTGGATTCACTGATCTCGATCTAAATTGAACTTGATAAAAAACTGGATCCGGTAAAGACCTACTCATACCTCAAAGTTATACTTAAGATCCCTGTGCCGGTGGTTGTGCCACTTCAAGTGCACAGAATTATGGCGCACCTCCGACACCTCCAGCTCTCGGATGTCTGACATCTTGGGACACCTGGTCTGAGCCAACATATTGTGGGGATTCACTAATTTGCTGATCAATGGCTCAGATTCGCCGTATTTATTGATGGCGCGGATCCTATACCGATAGGTCTGTCCAATATTGAACTCTTGGAGTCTGTTCTCCGATGTCTTCGACACATAATACCAGTCCTCAGATGTGTTGTATTGTTTTTCAATTATATAGCCTTCGATGGGAGCGTCACAGACAACGGGAGGGGCCGTCCAACTAAGGTTGAGCTGAAAATGGCAGTCAATTGAAGTCAGTGTAAAACCATTCCTCGAAAGTAAAGGTCTAATTGTTTAAGGGATACACACCTTCTCTGTGTCCAAAACAACGACACCTACGGGTCTGAGCGGCGCTTCGGGCAGACCTGAGGTCACGACAGGACTCGACTCCAAAGTCACTGTTTCGCAGTCGTGAGTAAACACTTTGATTCTGTACCGGTATTCTGTGTGACATTTGAGGCCATTCACCCAACTCTGGTAACCGATGGTATTCCCCAATGTCTGCCAATCTGAGCCAGAACCACTCATTTCAATCTAGAAAGCTACCATGGTCAAGTTTATCACATAATCAAATCTATTGGTACCTGAAAAACGGTTCTCCCCTTCTTCTCGGGAATTGATTGATCCCACTTCAAGTGCACCGAATCCCTGGTCACCACATCCACTTCGACCTTTCCTTCGGGCCTTTTGGGACAGAGCGGTGTCATGTCGAGCGGTGTTATGAATTGGGTGACCATTGGAACCGATTCTCCGTATTTGTTGATTGCGATAATCCTATATCGATAGGTGCGTCCGATATTCTGGTCAATGTAGTGGTTCTGCAGTGGTTTTGTCACAAAATGCCACTCCACTGAGTCCTTGTATTGTCGTTCAATGATATATCCCTGGATGGGAGCGTCACAAACAGCCGGTAATTGAATCCAACTCATGTTTAACTAAAACCAATTGGAAGTGATTTAAACAAATAAATGCATTCCTTTGATACCAACCATATTGCTATATAACAAGACGAGGCTTATAGGGAAGGGCGGCGGGTCCGGAGCACCCGATGTCATGACTGGTTTCGTCTCTAACGTAACTGTTTGACAGTTAGGAGTAAACACTTGGACTCGGAATCGATATTCTGAGTGACATTTCAATTGGTTGACCACAACCTCTTTGGTCGATACGTTTGTTAGGGTTTCCCACAATTGTGACCGGGATTCAAATTTTTCAATCTGAGACAATTACAAAATTATTAGACGAACGGAATGACCGGAGCTCTAGGACCTGGACTATACCTGGAACGTGTAATTTGCGTCTTTGTCCGCAATGGTCTGATCCCACTTCAGGTGCATTGAATCTCTGGTCACTTCATGCACTTCGACCACTCCTTCGGGCTTTTTAGGACACTTCGGGATCATTTGGAACGGGTTTATAAATGTGGAGACGAATGGCACGGATGGTCCGAATCCATTGATCGATTTGATGGCGTACCTGTAGGTGCCGTCAATGTTCGTGTCTCTGAATTGTCGCTCATTTGCCGATGTTTTCCCGATTTGTCGCCAATCGGTTGAATTGAAGTATTGTTTTTCGATGGAGTACTCAAAGACATGACTTCCGCACTCATTGATGGGTTGATTCCAAGTGAAGGTCAACTGAAGTACCGGTAAATTAAGCTCGTTTTACAAGAAGGGCTAATCTCACCTTGTCCGGCTGTAATTCAGTGATGGTTAAGGGGTTGGGTATTGATTCGGGAACTCCGGCCACAACTGATATCTTTCTGGACTCTAGAGGTTCCGATTCGCAGCCGTTGGCGAATGATCTGACTCTTAGCCTATAAGAGAGGTAACACTTCATGTTTCGGATGACCAGACTATTCTCGGGGACAGTGGCCAATAGCCTCCATGTGTTAGAGGAGTTGTCGAAGAGCTCGACCCTATATTTGATGTTCGGTACGTCCACATTATACCACACCAATAGATAGGACTCATTGAACTGAGTGTTGGTTTCGTCGAATTTGTAGACTTTGGGCGGACAGACATTGGGTGGTGGAGTGGCCTCAGGAGGCGTGACGTGGACGGAGAAGTCGATTCTGTCTGAGCCGAGAGGATTCTGTACTAACATTGTGTATATACCGCTGTCTGCGAAGGTGGCCCTCTCTATGGCCAGAAAGTCCGAGGACTCGACTCTTCCGTCGGAACTCAGTTTTACGTCAGACTTGAAGAACGTGACCACAGGTTTGGGATAACCGGTGAATACGGCGTCGAACCTGATCTTATGTCCGGCACTGACGGATACGTTCTTATATGTCCGCTCAATGATTGGAGGTACGTCAGGGAACGGGCATTGGGGCAGGCTCATCTCCCCTTCGGAGAACTTGAACCCGAACAGAGGTCTGGGCTCACACGAGCGAAACATGTTCTCGTTAATCTGAACTTGGTAATTCCCGGACCTCATTTGCATAAACTGACCCACTCTGGAGTCCATTATGAAGCTCTTCATCGGACTCTGGGAGGTCTCGTATGCGCCGTTAGTAATGAGTATTTCATTGAAGACTAGACTCAGACTCAGAATCAAAGTCAATGACCACATTATTACCGAAAATTCACGAATCAATTAATTGAATATTTAGGGGAAAACCGACAAAAAAAGGCTCGACTTTAGGCACTACTCCGGAAGGTTTCACTTTAAACGACAGATGTCTTTGAAATTTAATAGGATTTCAATCAAAACTCAAATTTGATTTCAGAGAAAAAATAATTAAAAACTTTGAAAATTCATTCGTTTAATGAAAATCCAATTGAAAAACAGTTTTACATAGAAATTACAAAATGGGTTACACTTCGGGACAACACTTCAAATACAAACCTTTCCTCTGAAGGACTTACCACACAATCGGCCCACAAATGGGACTAAACTTACCTTTGAATTAAAATTAGAATTTTAGGCAAAATTTCAGTTCGTTTAACAAACAATTGGCACAGAATTTGGGTCCGAATTAAGTCGAATTCCTGGGGTTTAGCACAGAATGTAAATAGAGTTTGAGTTTATGTTCCGTTCCTAAGGGCACAGAATATCCTAAACACAGAGGCATTGGTTTTTTCAAGCGTTTCCTAAAAAGCGTCGAAACAATTGTTTTGCGTTAAGAATGGTTTGGCTCTGAATATCACTTAAGTTATCCTTTGAGAGGACACACATAAACACATAAAGCAAGTCATGGCGTAAAGCGTTGGTCCTATTCCTAAGCAGTTCGCGGCCGGCATTTTCACAGTTCCTAATAAAGCGTCCACTCCTATGGGTATGGCTGTAAGCGGTTGTGTGTGTGTGCGCTGAGACACAACTGACTGGACAGTCATATGAGCGGCTATTCCTTAATTGTCAGCTAATCCTTAATTGCGAGTCCTCTTAAGCACCGGTTCCTTAATTGCAATGCTTGGCATCGAATGGTATTCCTTTGGTATTCCTATCCTTTCCTGTGGTTAAAGTTTCCAACGGAGCGACCAAAAGAGTCGGTCGTTCCGCTCCCCTTCTTTGGCACTAATTCTTGAGCGCATTGTTCCTAATATTTAAGGTTTATTATCCTATTCCTGTCCTGTGAGCGGCGGAGGGCCGGTAGGCATGCATTTGCACAGCACTGGAGGTCAAGAGGTTCTCCTATAAAACAGTTATTAATAAGTGATTTAAAATTTGTGGTCAAAAATGGCGAAGAATGGGTTCAAAACTCAATTAACTGAATCTCCTCTTCGTTTTGAGACAAAAAATGGCCAAAAATTTATTTAATTATTGGTTTTATGTTTTGAGTCAATCAATATTTGTGTCACAAATGGTGGGATCGGCTCTTCATTTGCTCAGAATAAGTCGAG
>JAQIYB010000482.1:0-11343 GCA_034699325.1 Oribatida sp. Gr-Ori-00743 | reverse complement strand
AATCCTTTACTTTATATAATAATATTTAACTTGCTTATAGTTGTTTTGATTAAATGATCTAGATATTTAGTAAAATAAATTAAAAGAGAACTTACTGTATATTATTTAAATACCTCGAACACAGTTTTTAGGTATAAAGTGATACATAAATGTCAACTAAAATATCCAAAACTAAAATAAGATCTATCAAGATTAACAAACATTAAACCAAAACAAGCTTGGTATGATATATGTAAATAACTTAAATTTTATTGAATAAGATTAAAAATTAGTAAATTATTCAAAGAAATCTATCTAGATGATTGACAAATTGAACATGCTGATTAACGTAATTTTCTGTTCCTCTTTTCAACCTATTTTTAAATTAATTGTTTTGATTGATCTCCAATTTGATTGGCTGTTAGTGTTGTCATGATTTCGGTGAATAATTTGGGGAAAAGTGAGTACAAAGACGACGTAATTAACTATTGGGTGAAGTCATGCGAATCGAGTGCTATGGAGAAACACAACTCTTGTTTTTCGCCTAATTTAAGGGACGCCTATTTGAGAGCTTTTAGTTATGCTTTTATTGAATGGCTTTATATTGACATTAAATGTTGTGTTGAAGTTCTGCTCAATTGATCTCATTTTCTGATAACAAATATTTGATTTGAAAGTCGTTTCGAGTCTTGAATTCAATTGTTTTCGTCACAAAATTATTCACGAATTGATTGAAACGATTCAACAGTTTTCATATCAATCGATAAATCGATTAATAAGTGCTTTAAAACCATTGAAATCAAAATTAACGGAAGAAAATAAAAACAAAAATCACAATAAAAACGACAAAATTATGGAAAATCTCCACAAAAAGCCATCGAAAGGAATACTGAAGTCTTCGTCCAGTTTTGAACAGCAGAGCGAATACCAACCGCTCCCCAAAAAGTTAGTCTTTTCCCCATTTGTTTGTTTAATAATCTGTTGAATTGGTTTTAGTGAACAAACCACTGATAAAGACATAAAATGGGATGAAATGAATATTCTTCAGACATTACATCCCGCGGACAAAGACTACGGCCATATGAAGATCGACGAACCGAAGACGCCTTACAGTTATGAAACAACAGACGGGGAACACTCTGACCACGAAACCGATATTTTGGATGCGGACACTTTGGCCGCTAAGATCGCTAAGAAAGCCATGGAATGTCCAAAGATCTTAAAGAGCTCTTCTGAAGACGACGAGGAAAGCGATGGCGACGAAAACCTCACCGAAGAGGAGAAGAAAAAGAAGAGAGAGTTTGAGATTAAGCGGAAAATGCATTACAATGAGTTCCAAGCGGTCAAATTGGCCCGGAAACTACTCGAAGAGGAAGGCGAGGACGACGACGACGCAGAACAAAGTCCAGATCAAAACCCAACTGAGAGTGAGGACAGCCATCAAAACGGTTCAAACAATAACGCCTTCGAGGGATCCACTAATGAGAGAATCGATTTCGAAGACATCGATTCGACTCAAAATCGCTAATTCTTTGGATAATTGATTGGTTATATTTGGGGTTATTTCGGAACAGTATATAGTCTTTCCATAAAAGAGCGGCAATTATTTGACATTTGAGTTGAAAGAGCTTTTGATTGACTGACTTTTGACTGGAAATAAGGCGTCAATTATTGTTGACTTCATCTGTAAATATCATTTCGATGTCGTTATTAATTCATTTATTATTTGATAATTTAATAGCAATTAATCCGTTTTCGACCGAATTTTTATTTGTTTTACCAATAATTGCATTCAATTGTTATTTAATACTTCGATATCTTATGAAATGTTATAATTTATGTGTTTATATGTTAAACATTTTGTTTGAAAGGATAGCAAAACAGTGTTTCGGACACACAATACATTAACCATTAAATAATCGCTTTTATAGATTTATTCTTCACTTCAGCTCTCATTTGACATTAAGTTCTATCAGATTATGTCTCAAATGTTTACAAGTTTTGCACAAATATGTCAGAAGTCATGTAATGAACACCTGTTTCAAGGCATTCATTAGGCGTTCAATAGTATTGTTTTTGTTCACAATTTATGTTAATTTGATTTCACTTTTTTATTCTTTTAAAAGTTTATCGAAAAATAATTAGATTTGAGATTTAATTATATGAGAGCTTTGTTTCGATGCAAATCTTTTCCATACAATAAGCGATTTATGAATATTTTAATCATTCGTTTGAAATAAGTTGTTGTTTGACCTGTTTTTCACTTAAATAATGAATAAAAGTTTGAATGTCTGACAAACAATAATTGAGTGCTTTATTGTGATTTCATTTAATTTCTTATATAAAAAAATATGTTAACTTTGATCTGAGAATGGATTCAGTTATTGGTATTACTGAAAATTATTGACATTTGTTTATAAATTGTTATCGGATTATTTAGAATCAATAAACCGGGTAATCCTTTCAAAAGGTCATGGCTGCAATACAAAGTAATTCTCCAATTAGTCAGTGAATAGTTTTCAAATATCAAGAGTTAAGTAAAGGTCAGACTCTATTTGATCCAAGTTTTAGTGAAATCCATTGATCTGAAAGTAGGATAAACTATAGGTATCTCACCTTCTTTTGACGCATTCCTTCCCTTTATATAGAAGTGCGACAATCTTCTGATTGGACTCAACGCCAAACATTAGCTGCGATTCTTGAGTTATGGCATAAAATTCTTTTGTTTTCATCAAAAATATCTGAAAAATATAATTTTGTTTAAAATTAAGCCTTAAATTTGGTTTTCAACTGAACCTCAGATTCATTTTGCATTTGTTTGATAACTGAAGAGGTAATGGAATGGCTTTCATCACTACCAGTGATAAGGATCAGTACCACATCGCCCACACCGTTGGCAGCTGGTATTGAGCCCACTGTTTTGGGGACAACACTACTCTCATAACTGAATGTTAAACCAAGTGATTCATCGGAAGGAATGCCAGAAAAGAAGTCCTCCGCTTTGACGTTCTGTATAAATAATTTTAAAATTTAAAGCTAACTAGTTCATTTTATGCCAATCACTCAGTTAGTAAGAAATTGAATTATTCCAAAACACAATCAGTTTTTATGAAAGGTATTCATTGATTTGTGTTTCGTTTTTTAAATTTAATTTCTATCATAACTTTAATCAGTCTTTTATTTGTCGAGACTTACGGCTGAGAATAAATTCCAATGAATTTCTTCGTCGTTAACCGTAAAGTCATAAATATTAGACC
Organism: Oribatida sp. Gr-Ori-00743; assembly: GCA_034699325.1. NCBI lineage: Eukaryota > Metazoa > Arthropoda > Arachnida > Sarcoptiformes > Oribatida sp. Gr-Ori-00743. Next base: position 8,107 of record JAQIYB010000482.1, on the reverse strand, counting down.
AGTTATTGTTGAGGGCACACAAATTGGCTCTTTTCAAGTGATCTGTAAATTTCATCGTATTTAGGGTTTCATAAATTCTTGATACAAATATTTGTGTTTACCTTCAATTCCATTATAATGAGCTGAAAAGCAGCCAAACGTCAACTCATAACACGACTCAATAGCCGGTTGTGTGGCACAGTATAAGAATATTTCGCAATTTCTGCAATCCCTGGCTCTGAACTGTTGTGAGGAACACATTATTCGACAACTGATGCAATTCCGGAGAACAACACTATTGGCACACATTTTAACAAATAATTATAAGATAAATAAGAACTGATATTTTGGTTATACCTTCCAATTGTGGGGCCGACGAATATCTGGCAATTAGTGCACTCATCGATGGTTATAGTATTGATATAATCAAAAAGTCCGATATTAGTGAACTCGCAATTCTCAATAATGAATTGTTGTCCTGATATGTCCCCGGCCCTTTTCATAAATGAGCCATATTTTTCATTGGCTATCGTAAATTTAGCAGGGTCTACTTTATCTTTGTCTGACCTGGAATGAATCAGCTTGACTTGACAAGATTACTTAACCTTTGGAGGAATATACCAGGAATAGTGGTTTTGCGTTTGGTTGACTACAGGTTTTTCCTTTGAATTAAAACAACCCATAACTCATCGGATTTGACTCAAACTTTTCCAAAACATTCTAAGATTAAAAATGTCCTCAAATGGTCTGAAATTGAAGATAGAAACGAACGAAACGGCAAATTAGTCCAATTGTTTCATTTAGAAAACAATGATAAACCTGTAAAAGTGTTTTCACTGCACCATTTAATCCATCGATTCTTCATAAGGAAAGGCAAACTATTTGCACAGAATATTAAAGTTCTTTATACGAATTATCTCATAAACTCATATTTCAATGAAAATTTGAATTTCTCTCAGTTTTGTGTTTGTATTGAATGGTTTTTTGCAGACAAACGACTTTTTGTCATTATATTGAGTTATATAATAATAATGTCCGTAATTGTAGTCTCGGTTTCTATGGAAAGTTCTGTTGTTTCCAAACATAACTTTAGCCAAAGATTCGTTTCATATAATCAGAAGCATATAATTCGATAGAGAAGTGAATATAAAACTAATTTCATTCGCCTTTTACTCAAATTCATTGATTATTTATTCGTTATTATTATTCATATGCTTTTGAGTTCAAAGATATAGTTTGCTTTTAACTAGAATATTGTGATTACACCCTTATTACACCCTTCTCATATTATTTCTTCTCACAATTGGTAATCTGAACAAAATATTCTTGTATTTGCCCAACAATTCTTGTATATATCGAGGTTAATTTTTTGAATTGATTATCTTGGCGACTTAAGTAATCGAATAAAAGTCCGAATTATAAATGAAAACAAAATTGGTTTTTATTAGCGATTAATTCGTTATTCAAATGATAGATAAAATTGCATTCATTTCTATACAATAGAATTGTTAACGAAATTTATTTGAACGCAATTTTAATGTTTATTATTAGTATTTATTTAGCATTTAATTGATATAATTATCGATATATTTGATAAATATATTAAACTTTAACATCAAATAAACGATAAATTTTCTCAAAAGTTTATAACAATTATAATTTTAATAGAATTTAGGCTCAAAACTTTAGAACAGAATTTTGTCCTGTCTTTCAAGGTTGAACGACCAGGCTAGTTTCAATATTCAAATATTTATCGATAAAATGCGTAATTTTGCCCTTTTTTGAAGACACAAATATTTTGAGCATTTATTTAGTATAATATTATTTCCTATTAATAAGAATTTATTTAATGAATTTGCGATTTAATGAAAAGCAATCTCTTAAACGACTGATAAAAATATAATTAACTGTTAATTGAACGCAATTTTCTTGAAACACAACTTTGTGTTGAATTTCATAGTTTTATGAGTTATTTAAATACGAATAACAAATACTGTGTTAAGACAATTGCGTACAATTTTAAGCCATAGCTATTCAAAAGATAACGTCTTAAGAGTTGTTCAGAGATCTGCTTCAGTGATGACATTTAATGAGAATGTGACGCTTGTAGTTCCTGTGGCGTCGGTCGCTCTGGCCGTGTATTGACCCACATCTGCTAATCTTACCGATGGAATCGTCAAACAGTGTTTTGTGTCGTCAATCTTTGTTTCACTGGCGTTTGATTGCTCTTCAAGAGGTTTGGCATCTTTAGTCCACTCCACTAAATAGTCACTTAAATCAGTAATCAATCAAATTTTATATGCCTTCAAACCTGAAGTCGCGTTTCTAATGGTCTCTAAATTGAATGTAATTTTTGAGCCCAAATGAGTTGTCACTGATTGTGGGAATACATTAATACCGGGGCCCTTCGGTTCCTCATTCGGCACTACGGAGACAAATAAAAGAATAAATGTGAAGAATGATCTAGGATTTAATTGAAAGTGAATACCGTTGACAATAAGAGTACAGCTACTGAACGCCTCTCCGGCGTCATTAAATGCTTCGCAGGTGTATGTCCCCGAATCTTCGGGAAATATCTCAGCAATTTCAAGATAATAATTGTCGGACTCATTCTTGTATGTGAAGTCTGGACTCGTCTTAATTTCTTTTCCGTTGTGTAACCAAATTATATCGAATTTTGTTTGGCCTTAAAGTCAAACAACAATTAAACCATTTATTTAACGATTCAGAGTTACTTACAATTGATGACACACTTCAAAGTGATTGGTTGGCCATCGTTTGTCGAACAACTGGTCAAGTGTTCAATAACTCGCGGGGGCTTTGATGGACCCGTTTCTTCTTCTTTTGGTTTCTTTTCCATTGCTTTATAAACAGAGAAATTGATTTTATATAAAGTCTTTGATTAATGGATTTACTCACGAATTATAGTTAATTTGCATTTTGTAGACTCCTTTCCGACCGAATTCGTAGCGATTAATTCATAATCGCCCTCATCTTCGGGGAAAACTTCATTTATGGTAAGAGTGGCCACACCGTTCTTGTACTTCAGGTCTACAACATCCGAAGACGATATATATTGACCATTCTTTTGCCATTGAACTTGAGGTTCGGGATCACCCTTAACTGTTGTCTTAAGTGTCAGAGTTTCGCCATCTTTTATCTTAAGATCGTTGAATTTGTCGACAAATGAGGGCGGAGTGAACTCATTCTTCTCAACTGATAGGGTTTGTAAACCATTAGACAAAAGTATACAAAAGTATTTGTAATGACTTGACTTACGGGCAAATTCTTTGGTGCTCTGCCTTCTTCTCGATCCTCCCTGTAAACCACCAGAAGAGTTTGTTGGATAGGTTGACCGCAATGTATCCGTATTCAGAGGCGAGTAATGTGAAGAGCTGGAACGCAGGGAAGACGTCTTTATATCGGATTTGTATTTATTCGGAGAACTAATTGAACTGAAGTTCGACTGATATTTCGAAGAACTCTTCAATGAAGAGGTTTTATATGAAGACGTGTCAGAAGAGTAGGTATGATGTGAATTAGAATAAGAGGATGAGTCATGTCTTTTAGATGTGTACGATGAACTAATCTTGGTGTTTCTATAATCCCTTAAATAGTTGTCTAGGGGAGGAACTGGTGAACGAGGAGTTGGTGTCGATATACGACTAGCTGTAGGAGATATCACCACCGGAGCAGGTGAATGATGAGGGACGGGTCGTTTGGCTGGACGTTAGTAATTGATTAACAAAAGGAAAGTAAATAATAAATAAGTCTTACCTTCAATAATGAGATTACAAGAAGTCTCCGCTTCTCCCAAATGGTTGAAAGCATTGCACGTGTATTTCCCGCTGTCTTCTGACCGACAGGTAGTGATCTCTAGAGTACAGACGCCATCCGCGTGACTCATATTATAGTCCCTTTTGTTTAGTTCTCGTCCGTCTTTAAACCATTTGATTTCTGGCCACGGCTTAGAATTGAGACAACACAAGAGCTTGACACCCAGACCCACTTGAATGACACGGGGTCTCAATAGGAATGTGAAATGTGGCGCACAATCCTTAGGCTCTTCCCAAAGTGGAGGAATTACGTGACGTTTTCGCACCGGTTCATCGAGTTTCACTGGAGGTATGTCTTTAGGCAAAGGATGTACATTAAGGAAAACAGGCTCTTCTCGAGCGCCGTAATGATTTTCAGCTCTGATGATATACTCTCCCCTATCCTCTAATTTACATCTGTTTATAACAAAGGTGTAGTCGTTATCCATATATCTCTTCATGAATTTAACGCTTTGTTTCAATTCATTGTTATCTCTGAACCAACTGAGAGTTGGCGGGGCAGCAGCGATGACCCTACATGTGAACTTTGCCGCCTGTCCTTCGTATACAAATGTCGAATGAGGTTTGATAACAAATCGCGGAACTGCTTCTCGTCTATCAAAACTCAATTCTTGCATTTTATACTTTTTGTCCTGAAGTTTACGCAAAGAACTATAGTTTGCAATGTGTCCGATAGGAACCAGAGCTGAGTCCCAGTTGTGATATTGGGCCCGAGTCTTGTCCCGAATATTGATATAATTTCTGTTAGGAATTGGAGCCGTTGAGAGATCAGTGCCCTTAAGCCAGTCGTGTTCCAGACATTCGTGAGCTGTCATTCGTTTGTCTTTATTTTTGGTCAATAAACGCCGAATGAAGTCTTTGGCCTCATTGGAGACATTTTTGAATTTGTCCTGGTCAAAATCCCAGTCACAAGCCTTGACATTCTTCAATGTTTCCACGTCATTCTCTCCCGCAAAAGGAGACAAACCACTCAACAAAACGTAAGTCAATACACCGACGGCCCACATGTCGGTAAAGAAGCCAACCTGTTCCCTCTCGACAATTTCTGGCGCTGCAAACTCAGCAGTTCCCGTGGATATCTTGACCACTTCGTGCGGATCTAATTTGGTGGCCAAACCAAAGTCAATAATTTTGACCAAGTTGGAGTTCTTCTTCTGACACATTATATTTTCGGGTTTGAGATCCAAATGAATGATATTCTTTTCGTGCATATGTTTGACGCCTTCAATGATTTGTCGGACATAGTTCTGGGCCTCTGACTCAGACATCTTATAGCCATCGTCAGTAATGCGCTCAAACAACTCTCCGCCGGACATGAATTCATAAATCAGAATCATTTCGTCGTCGTCTTCGAAGGCGTCGTGAAGTCTAATCAGTTTCATGTGATGTAAATGATTCATAATATCGATCTCTTTGCGGATAATTGATTTCTCCAATGGATGTGAGACCGGAATGAATTTTGCGGCGAATATATGTCCCGTTTTCTTCTCGCGACATCGATGCACAACACCAAAAGCTCCCGTTCCTATCTCTTCAAGAATGTCGTAAAGATCATAAACAGATGAGGTCTTGATATCAACGGGTTGTGCAGTGAGTATGTCGTAATCGGAAACAAACTGATCATAATTTGTGACTTTTCCTTCTGGCTTTCCTCTGATCTTTCTGCCCATAGCGTCCAACTCCTTTCGTTTATGTTTATCCTTTTCGGAGGGTTTAGTAGTTATCTTCTGAGTAGTTTCTGAGGCATCACTTCTACCATGGACATTTTCAGCAAACACTCTGAACTCATAGTCTCTGCTGGGGTTAAGTCCTGTTATTTGATGCAACAAGAAGCGGGTGTGACCGCATCGCACCCACGAAGACATTGAAGACTCTTTCTTTTCAATTACATAATTGGTGATGGTTGAGCCTCCGTCCCAAAGGGGTGCCTTCCAAGAAAGTGTAACAAAATCATCGCCAATTTGTTCAACAATTGGAAATCGCGGCGGATCTGGTCTATCACTGATCTGGACATTAATAATGGCGGAGTCTATACCCAACTCGTTTTCTGCAATAATATTATAGGGCCCGGAATCCAATTTGGAAACGTCTCTAATGACAAGAATAGCGTGTCTTTCCTTTACAATTATATCGAAATGGTCTCCCTTTTCAATTTCTTCGCCGTCTTTCGTCCATTTTATTTTAGGCTTTGGATTACCGGTAAACGGAATTTTGATGGAAACGTTTTCTCCCCTCTCGAAACAGGCCATATATCTGAAACGAGGCGGCACATTGATCTTTGGCGCCGTCTTAATTACAAGTTCCGCGCGAGATGTGCGCGCACCTCCTTTGTTGACAGCACGACAGGCGTACTCATCGGCGTCTTCTCCATAGATATCCGAAATGGTGAGAGTGTAAGTGTCACCATCTTTAAGCATGGTAAACTTTCCTCCGTCATATATCTCTCGCGCTCCCTTATACCAGGAGATGTTGGGTTTGGGGACACCGATTACAGTGCATGTGAACTGTGCGCTCTTGTTTTCGACGGCCATCACTTTCTTTAGCGGTACTATGAATTCAGGCGGAGTCGCAGCATCAGGGTCCTTGATCTTTACTGATCCTGAATTGGTTGATGGAGGACTGAGTCCGGCCTCATTCTGTGCGAACACTCGGAATTCGTACTGTCGGTCTTCGATTAGGTTTGATATATTGATTTGTGTTGGGTGGCACAGGGCTACGTTAACTCTCTGCCAACTAAGGACTCCGACCTCTCGTTTCTCGATGATATATCCCTGTATTCGTGAGCCGCCATCAGAATGAGGTCTTTCCCAATGCAGATTCACAAAATCTCCGCCCACTTCGGTAACATTAGGCACTCCTGGAGCTGAGGGAGGATCGAATGGCAGCTTAGCAATAACTGGGTTCTCACCGACCAAAGGTTCACTCTGTCCGTTCTCATTAACAGCCATTACTCTGAAAAGGTATTCTCCGCCTTCGGTTAAACCCTGAGCAGTAAATATAGTTTCTCTGCAAAAAGAGGTGGCGGTAACCCAATGGGTATGACTCGACTCTTTGCGTTCAACGACATAATGAGTGACTTTACAGCCGCCGTCATATTTCGGTGGTTTCCAAGTTATTGTCACCGAATTTTTAGAAACATCTGGTACGTCCAGAGGTCCGGTCGGTTTACCAGGCAATCCAGTAACGAAAACGGCAAACGTTGCGTCCGCCTCTCCCGACTCGTTCTTCACAATAACTTTATACTTGGCCTCATCCGACTTCATCACATCTCTGATGAATATAATGACGTATTCGTCGAAAACAGTATATTTCAAATGATCCGATTCTTTCAATTCGAGGCCATCTTTGAAAAGCATTACATCAAAAGGTGACGAACCCGTAAAATATATTTTGATCTTGCCACTGTCCTTTTCAGGGAAGTAAATTTCCTTCGGACATTGAATTATTTGTGGCGGAGCCGCGATTCTTAGTGAACCGCTTGTTTTGTCTGATCCCAAAGCATTATATGCTTCACACGTATAGTCAGCTTCGTCTGTATCCCAGACTTCGTTGAAGATGAGTTTGAATACTCCTTCAGACTCGACAGCTTTGATTCTGCCCCCGGCCAAAACTTCGCGCCCATTCTTAAACCAACGGGCATTGGGAATGGGTTTTGCAATGGCTTCACACTCGAGGGTCATCTGAGACTTAAGGTTTGTATTCTTATTGAAAAGTTTTCGAACGAATTCAGGTTTAGTTCCGCCGGGAATCAGAATGGCTCTGAAAACCTCTGAAGGCTTTGAAGGCTCTGAAGGGCCGGCTTTGTTGAGAGCAATGACACGAAATTCATATTCTTCTCCTTCTATTAAATTAGGAACCGTTCCATTTGTAGCCTTTCCCATCACTCGTACGGCTTCCTCCCAAAACATATTCTTTTTAGGTTTTTTCTCAATAATATAACCGGTGACGGGAGCACCACCATCGTTTTTAGGTGGAGTCCATTGTAGGTCCACATGATCCTTATCCCAGTCCACAATATCTGGTTTTCCAGGCGCTGATGCAATTTCGTATGCATTCTTTATCATAACCGCAGTCGACACCAAAGGTTCTGACTCTCCCTCAGAGTTAACGGCTTTAACCCTAAACTGATACAAATTTCCTGTTTGGAGACCATTGACAGAAAAATTTCTGCTGTCTTTGTCTGCCATTCCACAGGACACCCATTTACCGGACAACGGATCCAATTTTTCTATAGCATATCCCTTTATTGGTCGGCCCCCATCATCTTCAGGCTTCTGCCAATGAAGATCACA
>JAQIYB010000481.1:0-11348 GCA_034699325.1 Oribatida sp. Gr-Ori-00743 | reverse complement strand
CATGTAATATCATGGAGGCACAAAATGGCTGTTATTTGCAAGAACAAGCTAGAATCTTTGTTAGATACAACAACTATTCATAACATTTAGAGAGGAATTTCTCGTCACTTGAATAATGGCTCATATTTTACCTTTGAATTTATTGTTAATTTATACCAAAAAAACAATGTTTTGGGGATTTTGTCCATGGTACAACAAAACTTAATCCAATATCGAGGCTCTAATTTATTTGGTTTAAAACAATAAAATAACATAAATTAATAATACATTTGTTATCAAAATGTTGAGTGAATTTATGAAAACTTAACAGTTTTGGGACATTTAAAAAAGAGATTTAATGTAAGAAACAAGAATTCAAATCAATATATTGTTTTCCATCAGTTTCTTATAGTCAAAGAGTTGTCATTTATTAGTTGTGAGCCGTGGATAAGAGTTGGAGTCGGCTTTTATGTGCGTTTGAAATATTAGAGCTCTTACCACAATCTCACTAATAGATGTCCAAAGAATAGCTTTCATTGCAATCGTATTTATCAAAATTAAGCTCTGATCGAACGGCTATTTATGAATCGACGGCTATTGTCTGCCACACAGCCATTGGTTCCGTCACTTTCTAATGTATGTGTTGTTTATTCTTTCACTTTTGAGTACTTATTTCCATTCATTTGTTAACACTTTCTTCACTTTGTCTGACAGAAGTGAGACGTCTTATTATTTCAGTTAATACATAACAACATCGAGATATAGGTCACTGGTGGCCACTTTCGGCCATAAAGGCGAGTGCAGTCCCGGTGGGCCCTCTTTATTGCCGGCAAAGGAGCCGATAGTCGTAAGTCTAATGCATCGACTGATTCATTGATTATCTGTTTTTATATATCTCTTCATTCGTTTTCGATTAGAGAACGAGAAAACAATTTTGTGATACTTTTAAATATATGTGAAGTTAAATAAAGTTATGCCTCACAACATCACAACACTTCCCTCCACTGCAGACTCTTTCTTCACTTCTTCGCTCGTCTTAGGATTGGTTCCAAATGTTCATTCATTCAGAAAATTAGAAAACTTTATCCTCGACTCCTTTTCTTATTAAATGAAAATTATTGAGTTCAAGACATGTCAAAGTCATCGCTGTATTCTTCTTCTTCTCTGTTATCTCTTATAATACCAATTCTTCGCCCACAACTCCTGATTTTGTGTATGACTTCCTCTTGCATTAAATTGAAACACATCGCCAGTAATGCCATTCCTTCCACACATTTGCATATAAAAACATTTAATTAAAAATGAGCCAAATTTCCAATTAATGTTTTATAACAAAATCAAAATCAATCGATACCTGCCAAAAGATATAGACTACATATGACTAGCTTTTCCTGAGAGCTGTCACTGCCAACAACTGAAGCACCGGGCACTAAATCGCCGAAACCAATTGTACCTAAAATTCAAAGCATATAAGCGATTAATAATCGATTGAAGTCTAAAAATATGAATCAATTTACTTAATGTGACGAAACAAAAGTATGCGCCGTCCAAAAAATTCCAGTCCTCCCACAATGAGAAAAGTACTCCACCACCGCATACATAACTAGTTAATATGACCAGGCACAGAGTGATAGGCACGTGAACGCGCGTCGATTCTTTGGTTCGCGTTTCGTTAATGACATCAAAATTAAATACGGGTTCAGAAGAATCCATTTCTGATAAGTCTCGGTGTGAATGCCTCCCAAACACATTTGTATTATCTCTATTAAGCCCTTGATCCCCAACAGCCGGTCCCATCATTGAGCTGAATATTTTCAAAATATATTAAAATCAAATTAAAGTCAACGATATCTTAATTATAAGTTAAAGTCAAACCCGCTTTGATTTATAGCTGCGTGAAGTGGTCTGTTTAAAGTTGACATGGGTGAAGTAGGCAAAGAAAGGGGTGGTTGAACAGAAACTCTTTGAAGAGTATTTGGTGTCACTGAGGAAACACTTCGGTGAAGACCATATCTAATAGACCTATTTTGGGGTTTATTTCTTCGGTCACGCGATTCAGATTTACACGAACAAAGACCGCCGTAAACGTAGCGAAAAGATTTGGCCAAAATGTCGCCGATATTTGTTAAGTAGAGTAACATCAATGGAATGCCAAATATTGCATACAAAATGGTCATTATTTTGCCCCTCTCTGTCCGCGGACTTATATTTCCGTAACCTATGAGACAACAATTTTTAGTTATACAAAGTTTTTGTATATTGAAAACTCAAATTGAGAACTCATAGATCATTACTGAAGTTAACTTGCTAATTTTTAAATGTTTACATATGAATAAATTGACAATAATTTGACCTATTTCATTTTTATTTAAATGTTATAATGAGATTCAAAACTTGTATTTTGGTAAAAATGATTAAAATTGAAACAAAAACATTTGATTGGAAACGAAAATATTATTTTTTAGTGTAAATCAGTTTAAGTGTCTCATAAACAAATAGACTTAACACAAACATCAAAGCAATTGTCAAAAGGAGTCAGTCGTCGCTTTCTTTCCCAGTAATAAACATGGTCTTGGAGACCCCCCAGAATTAAAAACTATACGCGTAAATGTCGCTCAAAGGTTTGGAAGTTTTTCTCTTGCGAGGTATACTTTCAATGGCCACATTTGATAAACTTGCTCAATTTAAATTAAGTAAAGCCAAAATGATTTAGATTTAGTTATGATGTAAATTAAGAGTCAATATAACCCTTTCCGACAATTCCCGCATAGATTTTCTTAGAAAATTAATTGTAAATGGCTTTTGAATGCCCTGAAGTCAATACGTTTTGTGCATCACTGCTAATAAATCGCATTCAAATAACAGACATAAAAGTTAAGATCAGCACAAACACAGCACAACTTATTACAACACAATTCTGCAACAAATCTATTAATAAATTGATGGCATAAAGACTTTAAATTTGGTTCCCTTTAAACTCAAACAATTATGTGAAGAAAAGCTCTATTCTTGAGTTCTAGTGTTTGACTGTTTGACTGCTATTTTTAAAGCCATCAGAAAAGTGATTCACTATAATCTCGTTTCACTTTTTCAGAGTTAAGTGTTTTAACTTTTAATTAGTTTTACGGATATGGAAAAGATATGAATTTTGGTATTACTCCTAATAATAACTCATAATAAGTAATATCAATATTTTTTCAATTTCTTCCTTACTTTGAAATTGAGTTTTGAAAGAATGGATATAAAAGTTATTGAATATAGTCTTTAATGAAATAAAATTTGACGTAAGATTGGGAGCGTCTGTAAGTTCGGTACATTTAATATAAAATCCCAAAAGTATTGAGTTATAGAAGAGCCGAATGTCTTTACTATCGATTTCTTCACTAAACCTCTCAAATATACAAATGAGTAAATATATTGAGTATATATTTCTTTGATGAGACCGAATCCAAAGAAGTTCTCATCATATCGCAGTAATTCTGTGCTCCAGTAATGTCTTACTCACAAAATCATGAGAATATACTCGAAAATAATTCTTTAATAGTTTTTATTAAAGATATCTTCATTTAAACCATAAAATAAATACAGAATAGTCTCTCAAATACAATATTTGCGATTTTACATAGAATCCAACGAATAAATCAACAAGGGCAAAGCATCAGAACTTTAATTTAAATAAATGTTCACTCTTTTTGGTATTTACAATATATGACACTAAAAATGTAGTCACAAAAAGGTTGAATGCATTTGAATGTTGAAAAAAGAAAAGATTACAAAATATTTGCGATGAGAATCAGGTCTCTCGAGTGTTGAATCTGTTTTCACTACAAACTGTTGAAAAAACTCTTCAGATCTACAGATCTGATGTTTGTTCAGAGAAATAACTAAATATAACTAATATTCCGAATAATATAATAACCAAAATACACAGTAATGGAGTTTGTGAGGGGAGGCCATCCATTCAGAGTCAAACTAAAAGAAGACTTGAATCCATACCATCTCTCCAGACATTACCTCAAATGTCCTGAAAATGAAAGCAAACAAATGTTGCTTTCAATGCACTCTCAAAACCACATTAATCACAATATTTTAATCCAATCAAAGAATTCTATTAACAAAACAAAATCTTATTCAAAGTAAACTAAAATTTCCATTATTTTACATTTGATTTCTATTTATTCGTATAATTCAAGGCTTATTTAATCGCCAAATATGTTTAAATAGATCAAGATAAGATAAGACTATCAAAAGTCATTAGTTTTTTATTTTAAAAATACAAACAAAACAAATATTTGAAAAATATATTTCTTTTGACACAATTTTTATTTGTCTTTCATATGAAAAATGTATGGATTGCTCACAAAATTCAAAACTCAATAACAATTGAAATGACAAAACCAAATGATTAATGAATTAAGGTTTGCATGGTAACTAAGAATTTTCAAATATCGACCGCCAAATGACTGACAAAATTCAAATTATTAGAAACAAATGATTTGAAAAAAGTTGTCTCTCGTTATCGCAAAATAATAAATGAATTGAAAGACTTTTATTAAAAAACTAATTATCAGTTCAAACAAAATCAGAATTATTGTGAAAATACATTAAAGAAAGTGCTTTACTCTGACTCTTATCAAAAAAATTCTGATAAAAACAGATTTGGTTTCTCTCAAAACTTATTTAAACATAAGTCAATTGGGAGGAAAGGAGAGGAGATTTACAATTCTTTTGTGACTGAAGTTTGAAAATTTTCAAAACATACTCCAAAATCCATTAGTGAGTGAATGAATATTTTTAACAAAATAACTATTCTTTCATATTTTCATTTAATTCAACTGAGAATATAATAATAAGTGAATCTTTAATAAAGAAAATATATGTGAAATAACGTCATTAAACTATAATTAAATACTAGACTTGAAACCTGACTCTCACACAACAGATAAGATTTTTCACAACAAAATTTAAAATCATTTTTCTATTTAATAACAATTAAAAATGTGTCAGAGATTTATAAAAAGTGTTAAAAACATTTTTCATTCCGACAATTAAGCCTTAAAGTGAATAATTTGGTTCACTTCTGAATGTATTCTCAAAGAGATATTATTTCTCATTTTTGCCTTAATTTCAAAAATTTAACTTTTTTTCAGTTTATAATCATTGAAATCATTTTTCAAAATCAAAAGTCAGACAATTTTTAATGTTTTAAAGTTTTAAAAACTTTTTTTATTATTAATTTTTTGAAAGCAGTTTCAAATAACCATAGACTAGCAGTTAGTCAGATGTTCTCAATATATCAGTGCTATACTCAACAAAATTACTGAAAAATTGTCCATGCTCTTTGAGCTGCTTTAAATAGATTCTATCCACTCGCCACACAATTAAAGAGGTTTACCCCTGTCTTAACTCTCTGGTCAACTCTGTTTTTAAAATTCTATATTTGAATCGATTTACCAAGAATAGTTCTTTCAAAACGATTGATCCTGTTTAATTTATCAAATAATCCTAAATTAATGAATCAAAACTTTGCAATTCTTGGCATAACAAACCAATTTTGACCAAGACACATAAATTAAATTATGAAAGAATTCGGATGAAATGTTATATAACAGGAATCATAAGATTCTTAAGATATTTATTGATTTGAAAATAAAGCGATTCATGTATTCAGTTTCAGAATTGAAATAGTTTTTTGAGAAAATATATATATTTCTTGTTTTGATGTCTGAAATATCCGAAAAATAAGAAATTTCATTGGTTTAGACTCAAGCCTTTAGAGATCAAAAAGCGATTGATTTAAAGTTTAATTTATTCGGAAATATATTTTATGAATAATAGACGTGACTCTAATGCAAAATATTATATTAGATTATAGTCTTGAAAAATAATGCGAACCAAATATAATATTGGCTTAAATCGCATTTTATGCTCGTATTAATGCAAACGCAATATTTTTATTCAATTTAGTGTTGACTCACACTTTTGATAAGAAAACCTACCCTTTCTTTGGGGCGTAAATGAGATTTAAATTACTGACGAAAAATAAAATATTCTGATATTCGATAAGATTTTAATTCAATTCACGACTTCTTTGGCTACACTTCACTGACATATCTCTTGTGAATCGCAGATAAGACATAACTTCTGTTTACGAATAAGAAATGCAAATAATTATCTCTAATTTTTTTTCCGGCGAAAAAAATGTTGAATGACTTGGGGTTTGGTTCAGGAATTTAAACATTCGGATTTCAATTCACACAAAACCAACAAAACATAAAATATTTGTCGAACAGAATATTTTAGCTGAATATTGCTTTTTCTCATTATTCGTATGAATCAATCTATTTATAAGTGAGTAAACATATTCTTGAACTGAGTCTCTACACTAAAATTGTGCTGATTTTGGACTAAATGACAATCGACTCGAGTGTTAAGAAAATATTGGTTCGAAATAAGACATCGATTCGTTTAATGTTCGGCTTATCTACAAATAAGAGCCAAATATTTATAATTAATTATTGATTTTTCTATTTTCCAATAATAAAGAGTTAATTATGCTTTGAATTTATGAATACAGACATACTTAAGGAGAATAAGTTTTAAATAGTCTAGTTTATTTTAAACAAATGAGAACAGCTGTGAAAACAAGTGAGTTCAAGAAAAAAGAGTTTTAAATTATTTACGCTCTCATCAAATTGATTATTCTGGATCATTCAGCTCAAACCAAAGTCTATTTTCGGTTAAATATTGAGAACTCTTTTTTGTATTGAAGTGAAGGTAAATGCGATTATCCTCTCATTTGAATCAATATTTGGATGTATTGTCTGTTTATTTGAAGAAATTCCTCAATTGGTTTGAACACAAAATGCAATTATTTTGAGAGATTTGAAGACAGATAAAAATTAGTGAACACTTAAATGTGAGGGATATATATACTGATATATAAACAGAATTCTTGTCTTTTGTCTATAATTATAAATATAATTGGAAGGAAAAAACTCTGAAAAGAGTGGCTACAAATTGGAGACTTCATCCAAAGAAATGTAGAAAACAATTCAATTAAATAAGAATTCATTGACTCGAAAATACTTTCGCTTTGTTTCCCGTCTTTTCTTCCTTTTATTTACACGAACTGTAAGTCGTATCGAATTGTTTTTATTTAATCGCTTTATTACCGGAGAGAAACCAAATTATTTATCGCAATCTCTGATGAATTCGTGTGAAAACAATCTCAGATTTACAGACAATGTTTCAAAAATAACTTAATAAATGAATTCAAGAATTTGCGGCTAATTATTAGAAGTCACTCATCCATTGAATTCAATGAAAAGAGTAGTAATTTGTAGATTTAATTTCAATCAATTCAATAGTCAATGAGTGTATGTCCTGTTTGACAATATTTTGAGAATTCAGTCCAATAGTTGTGTCAAAGCTTTTGATCGATTGAAAAATGTTCTTAACTTTTGTGTTATTTGAGACGATAGGCTTTGGTATGACTTGATATCAGTGATACCAATCTTTTTATATTGACAATAGATGTATAGAGCACTACCCCTGTAGTGATGCCAGAATTCAAAACATAGTCAATATGGCGATCATAAGAATAACTTATAAAAGTATCGCATCTAATATATACTTCAGACTTAAGGAAAAGATACAGATATGGATCCATTTGGAACCATTCCAACGAGTGCTGAGAGTGAACTCGAGTATATCGGATCCAAAACTGACTGCAAGTATACAATTGTGTTTCGCTTCAATTTGAAGAATAGTCGATCGAAGCATTCAAAGCACCGAAACATTCTGTGCCTCACTTTTGCCAACAAATAATCAAATATATTATTCAACAGAATTTGCAAATTGTGTTACAAACTGTTCTGTTATTCAATGCTTCAAATATTAAACCAAAGGTTCAAAAAAATAAATCAAATTTTCTGTTCGTTAAGGCTTTGATTTTTTCAAGATTTGACGCATTATAACGAAATTCATCACTAAAATAAGGGCTGATTACAGAGTGTAGACCCTCTGTTCCTTTGATCTTCGACTTTACGTTCGAGAAACTTCTAACCGAACTCAAAAATACCTTTCGGTGGCTATCTTTTTGACAATTTTTTAATAATTTAGCCGAAAAACCAAATTTAAATTGAATTTAATCGCAAAGGGCAATGACTGTCATCTTGGCAACTACCCCCTAGACCTCCCCCAGTGCTAGATGTGTAGCCAGCCCTGACTAAAATATAGATTTGATGACAGCTTTTGTACGCATTTCTTTCACTTCAAATAGATTTGAAAGTTTTTAAACAAGTTGTAAACTTTGTTGTGTAAGAATAAATATACACTCACTTGAAGTTTAGAGTCTATCTTAAGAAATAATTAGATGATCCTGATTAGATAGAAAGTGTACAAACAAATCAAAACTGAATTCTCGTTTAGGAATTGGATCTTATAATTAATTTTCGATTGAATCGGATTTAATTTTATTGTTTTTTGGAGGAAATGATAAATAATGTGACTTTAATTACGGCATTAATTTATTGTTAAAGTTTGTCGTCTAATATGAGAGAGAATCCAATTCTGTTTGTTTTGTAATCGGTTTGAATAACATTTAATAGTTTTGGTTCTATTGGTTCCGTAATTGTGATCACAACAGAGGCTATAGTCGTGTTCACAGCAATGAATCATTTGCTTTACGAAACTTTTTTGTCGAACTAAAACATAATTAATTCTTCGCTGACAACAAAGTCTTGATTTGTGTGAACAACACTACAGAAGCACTCGATTTCAGTAAAACTTTTATTACTTTTATTGTCGATTATTTTGACAAAAAGCTCTTATATTTGGCAATCAATTAATGAAGAAAAGAGTGATATTTTATGATAACATTAATTAAAAACTTACCGATTGTGGAGATGACAGTCAAACTGAAGAGGAAGGCACCAGAAAATGACCATTGTTCCTGACCAACATCCTGTTGTCCCTCATAGCCATCCTTGATTGCTTTGAGGAGATCACTTTGGAAATGTTTGATTTCATCGATAATTGATTGTCTCCATTGTCTATAGAAGAGAACGTTGTTGTTATAGGCTATAAGTGAGGCACAGAATAAGATAAATCAAATCAACCAATATTTGCATTAATGAAGACAACGCTTTCAATGCAGTTCTGCACAGTCTTTAAGATAATCACTAATAGAAGCCATACTTATATTCCACAAATGATGAATAGTTTTATTCCGAAGTTCGTTGACCTGTTTGGCAGTCTGGACCTCAAACGGCGCTTCGATCGCTCTGAACATGAAGGCGCCGCCAACCGAATAGGCCACGACGAGGACACACAAACCTACGTTCGACACAAGAAAAGCAAGAAATTTTCTGCAACAGGTTTTGCACTTTGAAGCCTTGGAAGCCGGCGGACGTCTGCTCTCCTCTGTAACCGCACCGATAGCCTGACGATGACGTAAACTTCTTCGGGTCGATCTCTTACGGTCCACAGCCATATGAGACGACTGCAGACACTTATCTGTTGCAACAGTTTTGCACACATTTAGAGCAGGTCTGAGCCAATGCCAAGTTTGAGTGCAAACACACTACTAGTCCTCACGACTATAATTAAGTTCCTATCCATTGATTGGCCACAAGAACGACGCACTCAGGAAGATTTTGCAATTATTAGCTCAGAATCAAATTTTTCAATGCTTTTGAACAGAGAAAAGAAGTGGAGGTCTAATTGAGATAGATGATTCAATTTGTAATCAAAATTAAAAAACATGTTTTGCGTCTAATAAAGTCATTTGTTTTGATATAAAGACATAAATGAAAATAAGAGACAAATATTTTAAAAACTAATTTAATGAGAAAAAGTTTATTCAATATTATAGCCGTAAAGTAAGGACTAATCAAAGCCAGTAATGCATGAAAGTTGACTCCAAAGCTCGTTATGAGATAATTACACCAATGATAGAGAGCGTGCTCTGCAATCACAAGATGTAAGACATAATGGCATTTCCACCATTACTACAATAGTGGCACTGGATTAGACAAAGTTGCACAGGGTTGGTAATAATGTCAGCGCAAACACATAATAAGTTTATAGATAACTGTTATCTTCATTATATCTTCGATGAAATACTAATGCGTTTCCGCAGATATACTCTTATTAGACGTAAGGACACAATTTGTCAAAAAATATCAATAATTTTAAACTTCTGGTCTAATATTATTCACTCAGAAATGTTTTGCATAATTTTATGCATTCAAAAGTCATAATTAATTTACGAAATGTATAACTCTTTTAATCAGTTTACGACTTGTTTTCTATTTAACATTAGGGCTGACTATTAGTGGGAATTCCATAATTATTATAAAATAAATGAATAAAATAACATTTTTGATATCAACTTCATTTGAAAACACTATTTGAGCGAATGTTCTGCAGATGAATGTCAATAATCTAAACCAAAACCATTAATACTTTGGAATTAATGCTAATTATTGTATAATTTCATTATTACTTAAATAATTCCGAATAACATTTCAAACATAATTAGTCGACATTTGTCATAAAAAGCTTAAAATTGTTTTTAGTTTTGATTAAATTCTCATTATTTTGGAATACATTTTGTATAATAAAAGCCAATAATCTTAGGATTGATTTTTCCTGAACTTTAATCTACCGATAAATCAAGTGAAGAAAGAAATGAATGTCTTTCCTTTGAATTGAGTGATATTTATGTAAGTTTTATGCCTTTATTCTCACGAAATACAATTGTTTTTTGTCTTTTAGTCTAATACTGATGTTGATTATGATTATGTCAGTGACCATAATGTAAACCAAATAAACAATTGCCTCCGTTTTATTGAGTTAACTATTGATTACAAGTTTACGCTTTGTATGTATGGAATGAATCCATTGTCTGACAGACAACACAAAAGAGATGTCTCTTCGACTATACATTAGATTTTTTACGCACTTTTTTGCGTTCGGTTTTTGTTTCTCATTTTTCCTGCTTTTTTCAAACAAAATATTGACTTTACTCAGAATATCAATAGTGTTCGCACACATGAAAAGACTGTAAAATGCAATGCATTTGTTTGAATATATTTGAAGAATAAAATATTCGATAAAAAAATCTCTGTTTTAATACTTCAATTCACAGTTTGAGATGAGTCTCAAGTTTTAAATATATTATTGCCTTCTTTTGATCGGATGTCAAATCTAAGCAAGCTACAAAGATAGTAATAGATTCAAAAGATGTAAAAGCATTTTTTTCATCGATGAACTTTTCAAGCATTCATTGAAGAATCATTGAATGGATTTTCATTAGCACTAGAAAATGTGCATATTCAATTCATTTTTATTAATATTGAACT
>JAQIYB010000480.1:0-11361 GCA_034699325.1 Oribatida sp. Gr-Ori-00743 | reverse complement strand
CACTTATTAAAAGGTTTTAATTAAATTATATGAAAAATGTTTGCGTTATTCGAGTCTTAATTAATTGAATTCATTTTTGTCTGAAATGATTAAACGATTTGTTGTTATCTCATATAAAACAAAACTCTTTGTGAATATCAATGGGTTTAGTGTTAACCGATTTTTTTGCGATAAATACTATAATTTAATAATTATTTGGTTTAAGGTTAAAACAAAAAACTAATTAGTTTTATAATAAATGTTGAAAATAGAGTGAAATATAATTATTAATAGATATTATTTTCAGTGTCTAATTGATTGCATTAATTAATAGAATTAAAACTAATGTTTATATTTCGGTTATTTTCTAGTTTTTATTCCAAGTCTCACATTAAGAAGCCTTTATTTTATGTGAAATTCCTCTCTATTTCAGTATTTATTGAAATCTTTTATTAGAATTATAATTTGGGGCCGAAATTGGCTTTTAATAGATTAATAGATTATATTATTAATTTGTGATTAATATAATTTTTATCGTATTCTTGCATACAATGCATTGTTTTTATTGTTTTACTTTATTGAGTTTGGAATCAATTATTTGTTGAGTTAATGTAATCCAAAGAAATTGAGATAAATTACAAATATATTTCAATTATCTTTAATCCCATTTTGGAGGATATTATTGTCTTTCAATTTAAAGAGTTTATGTTTTTATAGATAACAAATTGCTTTAAGTATTTTTAAAAGTAGTCATTAAATTACATTTCAGTCTTTCCTTTGTTTTATTGAAGTTTTTCATATTTCTGTTGAAGGAATCGATAGGAATCGGACATAAATGTGAGTTATTATGTGACAAATACAGCAATGTTTGGCTTTTCGTTGTGATATGAGTCCTATCATTGATTTGTTTTCTGCTCCACAACTAAACCATTTTGGTATTAATACACTTGACTTCAATGACACGATTCCACTCCTTATTCATTAATTCAATTCATTTGCTTTGCATTCTTTGAATTGACTCTTAATTTCACGAATAATTAGAATAATCGTTGAAATGGTTGAAGTCATTCAAAACTCATTGAGAATCCCTTAAATTAGTAAAATACTGCTCTAAACTACTCCGGATATTTCACAATTTGTTTTAGAAATTCAATATTCTGTTACAGATTAACATTTAATTTATTATGAATACAATATTCTTGGTTTGATTTTCAACTCTTTTAACAGATTAACTAATAATTGGATATCTAATGACTCGCTTTTGAAATTAAGAGTCATTTAGTAGACACGCCTTAAGTCTTATCTCATTTATAATTATTAATTGATTTTTGTCAGCGATTCTCCAATTGTTTACTTTTAATCTTTTAATCCTTGAAATGCTTTTTATTTAATTAACAAATAATTAGAGAAACGATTTCACAATTTTAATGTTTATTTGTTTTATTCATTAATTTTCTTACAGTTCTTTAGACTAAACGTTAATAAAATCGGACTAAAAGATGGATATTTCTCAATACAACACTCGTGTGGTACAGGAGCCCAGAGGAATGATCCGCATAATTACTTTGGTCAGTATTTCATGTCTTTTAAATTTGAGGGAAACTTAAAATAACTGTTTGTCTTATTTTGTGAACAGATATTTGCGATCCTAGCGTTCGCCACAACCTCTGGTTTTGACACATACACCTCTTTCTCTCTTTCCTGTAGAGAAAAGGATGAGATCAAACCCATTCCATTTCTAAAGTATAAGTTAGTGGTGGAGTACCCCTTTGAATTCGATGGCAAAGAATTAACAGTCAATGAGAGCTGTATCTCTACTACAAAGGAGACCAAGGACCTTAGCAAGATGAATTTTTCGAGTTCTGCTCAGTTCTATGTGGCGACCGGTGTCTTAAGTTTTCTCTATTCGACGGCAATTTTGGTACTCTATGTATTCGGTTCCCATTACTATGAGAGCAACCCATTGATCCCAGTCGTCGATTTGGTTGTCACCGCTATTCTGGCAATTTTCTGGTTGGCCGGTGCTTCTGCCTGGGCTGCCGGCGTCAGTGACGTCAAGTGGTACACAAAACCCGAAAATATTTACGGTTTATTAAAGTTCTGCAGAGGAGAGAATGTCGGCGAAGAGAAGCCTGGTTATTGTCTGGATACCTACCCTGGCAAATTCACATCTCTAAATATTTCTCTGGTCAGTCCTTCTAATGAATAAATTTGAATTGAATTTTGTTGTTTACAGATATTTGGTTTCGCAAATATATTCTTATGGGGCGCCAGTGCTTGGTTTGTCTTTAAGGAAACACAGTTCCACCGCAAACCAGTGCCTGACCAAATGGGCGCTCCAGGACAGCCAGGATTTGATCAATTCGGTGGACAAATGGCAGGCCAACCCCAAATGCCACAACAGACACATTTTCCACAACAGCGCCAGTTTTCCGATGGCTATTGAAAATGAGTAAATCAGTCATTTGTTAAGCCTTTCAATAAGTCATTTACGCAAAGCTTTTGTGATTCACTCAAATCTCTGATTTGTTTGGCTTTTTATTCCAATTAATTTCAATCAATTATTCAATCATTCATTTGTTAACTGATTTTATTAATTACTTATTTTTATCTTATCTTTAGATTTGTGTTAAATTTAGTTTTAATTAATCACAAAAATTGAGTGATATTTGGCTGAAGGGTCGCTGAAAACCACTGCCGTTTGACTTTAAATAGAAATGATATCACTTTAAGAATTATCATCTGATCTGAACTTTCTTCTGAAGACATACTAAACAATTATCCTTAAAGTTCTAATCTATAGATTTTAACTAAACTCCTCTCATCTCGTCTCAAATTGAGTCAAATAATACCTCCAAATAATTACTTAAGACTCCAAACGATTCCTTTATTTGAAATTTGAGTCAATTATTTGTTTTTTGTCCACAAATCGTTAGGTTTTTATTAAAAATAATAGAAAGCAATAAACAATTTACGAAAATATTAAATTCGATGTATAAAATGGTTTTATAATATATGAGTCCAGTGTTTGTTAGCCTTCACTATAATTGCGATCAATTACTTATCACTCGAGACTTATCAGTATTTTTCCAATTATTCTGTGCTTACAAATGGTTTCAATTCAGTTATTATGGATTGAGTCGGTTGTCCTCAAACTGTTGGTAAACATTATTATTACTTAATCCGAGACTATAGACTGCTATTAATCAAAATAATTACTAATAATTAAATTAAAGCTAAAGTATTATCCATTTAGTGATTTAAGTGACAGTATTTTTGCAAATAATTTGTTTTGTTGTAAATGTATTGTAATTAACCGTAAGAATAGGTTTAAAACTAAATTAGTGTTAATAATATCAATACATATAAATACGAATTAATATCGGTATAAATTTGATTGCTGGCTAAGTTTTGGTTGGAAATATCGCGCAAATATCATCACATTTCTCTCTCTTATCAGCCAAAAAGTTGTAAATATTAGCCAAAAGTTGTTATCTTCGAGAGATTTTGTGCTGTTTATCGATGATATGTAAAGTGAAGAACAGTTTCCACCAAATTCTTAGTGAATAATATGTTGTATTTGTGTTGTGAACGACTCATACAATTTAATTACTAATTATTTTATTGATTTAATTGACATTCAAAGCGATATCATATACGAAAAGTAGATTCAAATTTCAAAAGTATTAGTCGATTGTTTAAGCTATTGTATTGACTTTAAGAGCAGGTGTGGCCCCGGCTCTCAAATAAATACCAATAATAAGAATAATAGTTTTAATGTAAAAAAGTGTAAATTATGTTAATTTTTGTTAAAAACTAATTATAATTAAAACAATTCTGTAATAAACGATGAATTTTTTTCAACTCTCGACTTTGCTTTCCTTCACTTTAATCCAATTGAATTTCAATTATTGTCCGGTTCTTTGTGATTTGCTCGAGGACATTCAATTATCTCAAACCGACGATGACTTTTGGCAGTGGATGTGGGGCAGTGATGCCAATGAAACTGAGTAAACAACTTTTCTAATCTGATTTTGTTTGTGTCAAAGATTTGATTGTTTCTTAAAGCGGTCAAAAAACTAAGGAACACATAAAAGAGGAGTTGGAATATCATTATGGTAATCTCTTTTCAAGTTTGGACGACTTAAAAGGTTTGACAGAAGAACTGGATTTTCATATTTTCAAGTAAGTTTAGAATTGGTCCAAGGTCAATTCTACGGTCTTTGTAATTTTTATTCAATTTTGTCGATAGTTTACATGATTTCGATAAAAACAAACTTTTGGACGGTTTGGAGATGTTATCGATGTTACAAAGACACGACACCGGCCAACACGTCCACAATACTCATACTCTTGCACAAAATACAGGTATAATTACATTAATTTCGTTTGACTAGAATTGACTTTTTTTGGTCCAATTTGTGGAAAATAGCGGTCATTGATATGGTTTTGAAGACTGACGACAAGAATAACGATGGCTTTCTTGACTATAATGAGTTTAAAAGTGCAAAAAACAAACATAATCTCAAAAGTTTATGATTGCTGTAATCAGTGCTCAGAATATTATTCTTTAAATTTGAAGTTTGAAAACAAATTATTGTTTGTAATCAATTTTAAGGACTCTTTCGTTGTAATTCTGATAACAATTCTGTGAACAAAAGTAAACATTTTTACAAATCAATGATTTTATTACTTTTCCATTCATTCAAACCTTAATAACTTGGAAATTATTAGTCATTTGTCGGACACGACTTCTATGCCAGACCTGAATCGCCTGTAAATTGAGAACAGAATTTCAAAACTTGTTGGCTAAAGGCTTTCCATTCTTAAGGATTCTGTAAGTTTCAAACAATTGCCTCAATTCAGCGACTTTTCTAACACTGTATTCATTCGATAAAGAAATAGTCGAATGAATAGCAATAGAAAAATAATCCCAAAAACTATTTAAGTGATAATTGAAGTGCTCTTCACTTCAATTGATTTGATTAACACTAATGTCTCTGAAATAGTCCAGTAATACAACCCGAGAACAGAATGAAAAGTATACAGATATACCACAATGTCTTCATCCTTAAACATATTTTTGGTGCACTCCTTGCCCTCTATCCACTGGGTGTCGTCGCACAGGTCGACCACTTTATCGTTGCATTCTTCCCAAGAGGTGATCGCATTCTCCTATTAAATAAATAAATGTTATATAAAATAACATTTGCTTTGAGTTAAAGCTCAGATCAAAGGATTATTGTCGGCCATACAGGCATTAGCTCTTCCACTCTTGGATTAATGCACTCTGATTTAAGATTAGCCCATTGTTCCGGTGTGATTGACTGTCCTTTTCTGCACAACGATTGTCTAATTATCTCCAAATGTTTTTCGACAACTTTTATCATTTGAGAACTGCTAACTGTATTGCAATTATTTTGACAATTAATCCATGAATTAGTGGTCAAAATGACGAACAAAAGTATAAATCCATTAAAATTTTGTCCCATTTTTGTACTTTTGATAGAAAATACTTTTTGGTTTCATTCCTGTCCTTTAAATAGATTTAAAGGACACTCACTTTATATAGAGTTAAAGTATTTCAAAAAATTCTATGAATTATTTCTCTCTTTTTTCACTACATTTACAGAAGAGTATATAGTTTTGTAGTTTAAACCTTCAAAACCTGAAAAGTTCAAAGTTCTTAGGGTTGACCAAAAACCTTGGATTTTCATAAACTCTTGTCCTGTCATGAATTGACTGTTTGCTGGAACACCATTCCGTCTCAGAATTGTCTGTAGAACATAATGTTTTGTCGGAGCGATTCGGGGCCTCCTCTTGAGATCGGTATCTCCGATGATTTCAGGGTTGGAATAGTTTCGGGAGCACCGGAATAATGAACTTTCGGCGTAATCTCTTGATTACTAAATCAATGTTGTGATGAGTTCAAGCGATAACTCCCTTACAAACCAATCATATTAGCAAGGACAGTCTATTTTTACCCAAAATCAGTCTATTATCAGAAGAAAGCATAAAAGAACTCAAACGCATCCAATATATAGTGTATGTAACGTAGTGTATAGTTTAGTATTCGGGGGCAAAGAAAACCAACAACAGGGCACCCACAGGGCACCCATTACTTCAGTTTATTAGTTTGGATGCGAATCATAAAATTTTGCCCGTTTTTAGGGTTTTTGCGCCATTTCTATGGAATTTTTTTTAAAAAAATGCCCTGAGCTATCGGACCATGACGACCCTTGCCTCAGAGTTAATTGTTAAAAGGGGCCAGAATTTTAGAATCAAGAATTTTATTAGTTAGATCTGAATATGTTAAACCGGTCAACTGTGGGGTATGGGGTAAATGTAAAGAGGATTTCAGTTTGAGTCAAACCCTTGTTTATCGACAAAATGTGAGAATAATTGAAAATAAAATATTAATTCACGAAAATTCTGCGATTTTTTGACAAAAGAAATCTATTGAATAAAATATCAAAATAATAAAAGTGTTAAAAGCTGCAATAATTCAGGGGTCACCATGGTCTGTGAGCTCAGGGAGTGGATATGTGGGAATCTATTCAAATTTTTTCCCTAAAATAACTTTAAACCCCCATTTTTATAAATGTCCGAAAACCCCTATAAGTCAAAATATTTTCAGGGGGGGTTAAATTGTTTGAATCTCTTTAATGGGGATTTATTGCCAAATCTGAATTTTGGAAAGTTCCCATTATCGCCCTTGTCGACCCCTCCAATAATTCAATGAAATTCTCTTTTATTTTCATATTTATTTGGATTTCAGTTCAAAACATTGAATCAATTCTTTGTTTTTGTTTATTTATTATAAAACAGAAGTGTTAAAGTCGGCGGGCTCAGGGCCAATTTCAAGGCTAGTTCTAAAAGTGCAAAATTGGCAGAAATACTCAGTTTCTCGAATGTTTATAATTAGAAAAAAATTATTTTCTTAATAAATTTAAATACTTTAAATTATGAGGGATTCCACCAAATATTAGAAAATCTTTTATATTTTTAATTCCAGTTTTATAAAAACAGGAATATATAGTTCGCCTAATTAGATTTTTTACCCCTTCCCCACCTTTCGTTATACATGTATAATAGATATGGGATAATGAATAGCCATTAACTAATTCTAACAAGAATTGCAAGAATGACTAAGTCTTTAGTTTTGTTTGAATTTACACTCAAAAGCTATGACTAATGACATTAGAGATTACATTAAATCCAATGTAAAGTCATTTTTAAAATTAATTTCTTCGGAGACCTATTTTTTTATAAATTTTCATCATGGTAAAACCACATTTAGGCAGATATTTATAGACTGAAAAATTATCAAAATTGATCCAGTTGATTGCATCCATGCATTAAAAAAGATATTCTCAAAAAAGCATTACCAGATAATTATGATTATGATTTGCTAGATGATATACTCGAACATTTCATATACATTTCGATGTAAATAAATAATTTGTTAATTCAATAAATTTTTGAAAATTTAAAGAAAACGATAATTGTTTTTGTGTTTAAATCTTAGAATAAATATAAAATAGAAGTGATGGTAGAAATGGTAGAAATGGCTAATTTAGCAAGTACAACCTCAGGTTCGATACAACTCTATTTACATTCCTAAAGTAGCAGCTGCTCCGGGTATGAGTATGGCCAATCTATTAACTACCTATTGACACGATTTTAAGGGTCCTAGCAATAATAGTGGGATTGAGGACGCGTGCGCTCTGGGAGAGTGGATCACCATTGACTTTTATTTGATATTGATTTTTAGGGCCGCACCCTATATATGCGAAGCAGAGCTCCGAAATGAGCAAATGTACATGTCCCTTTAGTCAAATATAGACGTATTGTTTAGTCCACTAACTGTCCTCTTCTTAAACACTCGTCTTTTGGGTTTTGATACCTAAAAACCGGTTTAAAAGATGTTTGGAGTGAATGACTGTAACTGTTGTTAGAGTTGTGTATCGAATGGATGTCTCAGTGCTTCTCAAACATCAAATAGAGAATAGTATTCCACTAATAGAGGACTCATGTGTTTGGATGTGATGAGTGCCATAACTGCGGTCAGTCTTCATAACGGCAACTGTAAGTACAGCACTGGACAATGCAAAGGGAAGCGATGTATGGCGGCCCCCCTCCAGGCCAGGCCATGGCTACGGACCATATGGGCCATATGTCACGACAGTCACGTTCTATGAGACGCAGCGATGTGCCCACATTCGGACCGGGAGGCTCGCCCTCCAAGCCATACATTAACTCTATATCACAGCCTCCTTCAGCGCGAGGCAGTCCCATATCATCGCGTCATTTAATTAGTCCGACACACGGACGGCATAGAGGAAGACACGGGTACGGTGTCAGCAGATCCAGCAATAATAGTCCGCTCACATTACCCGTTGAACACGTGCCCCAATCTTTGAGCACTAGTAGCGCCTACGGGCACGGATTCCCGTATTACGACGATCCAGGAAGTCCTATTATGGATACCAGACACGGACAGCCGGGAATAATGCACGGTGGTCCCCGCACCCGCTCCGGTCGTATGCCACTCAGGAGTTACCATTCAATGGATAGGGAACCATTGGACAGGGAATATATGATGAGAGACCCGCGCGACCGGTCTTTTGACAGAATTGATATGAATGTCAGACATCAGCGAAGAGAGCGATCGCTCGACCGTTCAGTGTATTTAAGGGATGACCCGACTCAGGCTTATCGAGATCGAGAGACAATAATCGATGACCCGTATGGTCGGGACTCGCGTGACCCACATCGGGGTGTGCACACGAGTCTGGGCCATTCAGTGGGCGCAGACCCCAGACATTTCCAAAGTAGAGACAGTTTTGTTATGGAACTACAGGCCCGACTCAATGAACTCCAGTCCCAATACGGAAATGTTAAACGAGAATTGGACGCAACCACACAAAAGCTCGGCTCAAGTATGCATAGTATCAAAACATTCTGGAGTCCAGAACTCAAAAAAGAGAGGGCTCTCAGAAAAGAGGAGGCGGCAAAATATGCTCTAATAAATGACCAGCTCAAAATTCTGAGATCAGAAAATCAGGTCTGTCCTCAACTTTTGTTTTGTTCTCTTTAATTCCAAACGATTTTTGTTATTTCGTTTTTAATACAAATTAATTGAAATTTAAATATCCATCGATTTGATAGACTTAGGAATTACTCTCTCTTTTCGTCTGTCCTTTAATTTAATGCTAATAACAGATATTTTGCTCTAAAAATCGTGAAACTCGTGTTTTGACGATTATTTTTCAAATCAATTGATTTTCAAGAATTTTAAGAATTGAGACAAACTCTGGGAATCTTTGCCCACAAAACATTCAATTGTTCAAAGAGTGGGACAGAATATCAAACACTTATTGAACTAATGATAAATTATATTTACATTTAATTGAATAAATATAATAATCTAATATTTAATTAATATTATTAAAGGACAGTAAAACTCCACTCAAATAATGAACTTCTTTGAATTTGAGTCTAAGTCATGGGCGGGCAATAGGGTGGGGGTATTTCAAAATATTTTGCGAGGAATCCATGATTTCAAATCCAAAACCAAAATTTTTAAGGGTTTTCGCGCAACTTTTCTGACCAAATTTCGTTTTAAAACTACCCCTCCCCTAGAATTTTGGCCAAAATCCGCCATTTCATTCATCACCCTTAAACCCCTAGACTTGAGTTTGTTATTCTTCCCTGGTCTAAATAATATACAGAATACTTATGAACTCAATTTTCATAAGAATGGGGTCGAATTCCAAGAACCAATTCGATAATTCAACTGAAACTCAGTGTATTTGATGTTTATTTTGAAACACTCTCTCAATAGTCTCTAAAACTAAAACTATAATTCTATACAATTATTGTCAATAATTTATTGAGGATATACACAGATTCAAAAATAGGAATAGTATTGCTTTTTACCAATATCTTTTTAATACCTTGTTCAAATTTGAATTTTCAAACCATTATAGAACTGAATAGATGTATACTTATTAGATTCACAAATTTTTCAAAAGTAAGTCTGGTTAAAGAAGAAATGATTAACCCTTTAAATTGAATTTAATGGTTTAATGGATCTAGTTTCAATCTTTATTCTATAATTATCTTGTTAAATAATTATTTTATAAATTTTTATTTTACATCTCATTAATACATGTAGATTGTCCAGGTTCATATTATTGAAATTTTTGTAAAGATTACTCTAACGGTTAGAGTCTAATCTTTAAGAAGATATTAAAGATTATATATAAGTCTAGTCTTTGAATTTTGAGGAATTTATACTCAAAAGCTATAAATAATGACAAATGAGTCGATCAAAAAGCATTGAATCCAATGATATAAATACCTTTGAAATTTATTTTTTACATTATATTCTGTGGATATTCAGCCTTATAATGGTTCGCAAATATTTAGAATTGACCAAGGGATTAAAAAGATAATCTAAAAAGCATAGCGTAACTGAAAGTGTAGGTTAGACGATATGGGTCTGAAAGAATCGAATTTTATCCAGGTTAAAGTGTGAATTCTCAAATTATATTTTCTATGTTTGTAAGTTAGAAATTGCGCCAAATTTGGCCAAATTTAACCGATGAAAATTCAAAATTCTTTTAATAATGAGTCATTATTAATGACCAATAAAACTAGCTAGAGTTAATCAAGATTAGAATTTATATACCTA
This sequence comes from Oribatida sp. Gr-Ori-00743, assembly GCA_034699325.1. Lineage (NCBI taxonomy): Eukaryota > Metazoa > Arthropoda > Arachnida > Sarcoptiformes > Oribatida sp. Gr-Ori-00743. The sequence goes on along the minus strand of JAQIYB010000480.1, from coordinate 683 downwards.
ATATTAGCAAGCACATATAAAATATTTAATATATTTGTTTTAAATCTGAAAATGATTAATAATTTCGACGTTAATTCAAATTATGATTAGTATTAGAGAACCATAATATAAATCCTTTTTATAATGCCCTGGATCATCTTTTTTAAAAAATGGAAAATTCTGTGGAAAGGATCAAATATTTTAAAATTTCATCCTTGGCTTTAATATTTGGAAAATATCTATGGTAACCAAGGAAATTAATTTCAAAAGGACCAGGATATTTGCATTTGATTCAATCATATTTAAGTGTTGCTTCTGACTTTATCTTGCTCAATACCTCAAATTTTGATATTACACCTAGTTTATATGCTATTCTCGCATTAGTGAAACAATTTTAAAGATTAATATAACCTTAATAATTATTGAAGATAATAGAGACCTACCTAGGTACTCTCTAACTCAAAAGTTAGTTACGAATACTGACGAATGAGTCGAAACCATTTAAATTTTATTGAAAATTATTTCCTCTGTGTAATAGTTATTTTCAAAATCTTTCTTGTTCACTTTTACACAACAACTATCCAACTCCAGTGATGCGGAAAAAGGGGGGGGTATAGCCTAAATACCCCCCCTGAATTTTGGCTCAAGTCGACCCCCCCTGAAATTGAGGGAAAAAAATTGTCGCCGCGCTTGCGCGGCGGCAA
>JAQIYB010000479.1:0-11364 GCA_034699325.1 Oribatida sp. Gr-Ori-00743 | reverse complement strand
CTTGATCTCAACAAAAGCGATGATATGCACAAATTGGGAATCCTTTCCAACGAAGACGAATGGAATTTCGAATCACCCAGTCAGGTAAGACATGAGTGGACATTAGATTTTTAAGAATTCATTAATCTACCCTGTGCAAATATTTGAATTACTTTTAAAATAAGAATGTTCAGATAAATTGAATGAATCTTGGATTAATTTAAAGTTCATGTAAATTCTTAGATTAGGGGAGAGTTGGTCAGCATATTTGGTGTCAACTCATGGGGTCAAGTCTTGAAATTTACTATTAATTGGAGACCAGAATCAGTGGACACCTCTCGTATAAGAGTTGAATTCACTTTTGAAGACGGAAAAGGAAACTCATATACAATGAAAGAAAAGGACCTAGTTTCTAATAACTCAACAAACCGTGAATATAAAGGACCCGGAATTTCGTTACAGATTTTGAGTCCTTTTCGTAGATTAAGGATTAAATTCAGAGGTTTTATGAGTAAGAGAGGCACTAATGAATTGGTGTTCGTTAAGATGAGAGTCTTGTGGTTATCCATATCTAATGTCTTTGACTTTGAGTGCGACCACAACAAGGAATTCATAAAAAGCGAATTAACAAAAAACACGAAACCAATCAAATTTGAAGAAATTAAGTTTGAGAATAGATTTGAACAATTGGGACAAATGAAGGGAACGGTACAGTTTGAGGGACAGGAAGAGGAGAATCTATTTCTATGGGGAAATAAAAGCAAGAAATATGAAGAGAGTGAAGAAAATCGTAAAATTAATCGTTTGTTTGGATATTCAAAGGTTTGAATCATTTGACTAAAAATTAGTTAAAAGACTTGTTTTTGTTGTTTAATAGAAAGGATGGGTATTTCATATCGGATTAGTTGAGGACAAAAATAAAGACTTTTCGTAATTAAAGATTATTTGAGTTTTAGAAAATATGAATAGTTTTTTGAATTACAGTTATCGCTACGGATATGGGTTTTGTGCGAAAAGTCTTATTTCTGCGATCGATAGCCTCTCAGACATTGATTTGATTTCTATCTCACAAACGAATGAAACAAAACTTTCTTTGAGTGTCTCTCAGAAAAGATTTGATGTTTTAATCAAAGGGTTAATCAATGAAAACTTTTATCGCATCGAAATTAACGGAAGTGAAGGAATGGCTGTTTTTAGTTTTGAAAACGAAACTCAGGACAAAATTAAAATGAATCAAAACTTTAATAATGAATTATATGTTCCAATAAATATCAAAACTAATGATTTGGTTTTATCACTCAATGATCGAAAAGCTGAAAACGTATCGGTCAGTGGAGGAAAGGGTTCGTCATTGGCTTCACTTAATTATTTGCGTCAAAAACTCGAAAATTCAGCGAATTTTGAGATTCCGAAAGGAATTGTCGTCACTTGTAATGCATATAATCTAATGTTAGATCAGAATAAAAACATCCGGACTTCAATCGAAAACATGAAAAGAGTGGTCAGGTTTACAGTCATTTACTTATATTTTAATAATTGTTTATTAATTGCAAAACAATTGTTTATTCAGTGAAAGCGATTCACTTAAGAAAGAGAGTCTTAATGTCGTCAATGCCTTCAAATGCACTCAATTACCACAAGAGATCAAAGATCTGATCCACTCTAATCTCAAATTATTGTTCAATGAAAACGATTTAAATAATATGTTGTTTGCCATCCGTTCCTCAGCCTCTGGTGAAGACTCGGAAGAGATGTCAGCTGCCGGACAAATGACTACATATTTAGGAGTTAAAGGAATGGATGCCATCTATTCGGCTGTTGTCAAGTGTTGGTCCTCTCAGTTCGAGTTCGTTGCCATTGAATATAAACGCGGTTACGGACAGGACTTGAATTCAATGATGGCTGTCGTCATACAAGAGATGGTTGACTGCGATTCCGCCGGAGTTCTCTTTACTTGTGATCCCGTTTCTGGTAATGAAAGGGAACTCATAATTACTGGAAATTATGGAATCGGAGAAAGTGTTGTCTCTGCGACGGTAGAACCCGACACTATTCGGGTTTTAATTGATATCAAAGACAACTCATTCAATGGTCGGACTGTTGTCGGAATAAAATCGATATCAATCGGTAGTAAATCAAAATCTATAAAATTGGATGAATCGAAGGGCGGGACCGTTGAGGTTCAGACCACTGACACAAACCACTGTTGTCTGAGTCCACAAAATATTATACGACTCGCAAATATATCTCTCGAAGTGAAGACAACATTCAATAGTTTTCAAAGTTTTACTCATTTTTGTTATTATTTAACCACAGATTCAAAAGTTCTTCAAAAGTATTCGCGACATTGAATGGGGTCTCAAAGACGATAAGATTTTTATTCTTCAGTCCCGACCCGTCACTAATTTGGATTCTGGTTTCACTGAATTTGAGTTAATGCATGAGTTAGACGGTGGACTCCCTTCGGAAAAGGAATACCTATCGAAGGCAAACGTTGGAGAAGTAATTTTATCTTTTGTTAATTTATTTAATTTACTTCAAATGACCAAGGCAATAACTATCGGTAAAAATAACTTCTCCTAATCCTACACTTTTAATTTGTTACACAGGTTGTACCTGGGTGTACTTCAGTTATAGGCTTAGAATATTCATTAAAGTTATTCACGCCTTTGATAATAAAGGATTTACACAAAATACTGGGGATTCCTCTCGAGGTTTATTGTCCTTACGTCTCTATGGAATTTGGCAAAGTATACCAGCACTGTTTTCTCAATTTGAAAAATGTAAATATATTTTGAATATATTTGATTGTCTGTAATGATATGTTTCTGGTATTTGGTACTTGGTAGTCAGAACTGCTCAAACTTACCAATGATTCCAATTATACAAAAGCCTGGATTTTGTCGATCTTTGGTCACGAACTCCAACAGGAAATCATTGATGACTGCAAAGAAATCACAGAAAGTGATACCTGGACTGAAGTGGCGAAGAAAGATCTAAACCTTTTGCCATATATGATTGTTCCTGAATATTCGCTTCACTATTTTGACAAGAATGTACATCAGTTGAAAAATATATTCGACGAGAAAATGGACAAATCCATTGATATGTTCAATAGATTAATGAGTAATAGTTTTTCTGTGATCAAGGTAATTTTAATTCTATTATCTAATTGTATAGTATAAACGGTAGGGATCGCCAACACTTTGTTTTGTGATTTGTATTTGGAAAAAGTGGATCCAACTGAACACTTGTGAGTCTGTTTTTCCTGGGCTATTTTGTTCCTGAATCCAGATTTCTTTGGGCATAGTTTTACCCATCTCAGATTAAACAATACAATTTGAACTTATGAAGTTTGGCGAACCCTGGTTAAAATTTTTAAATATGTTGTTTTTAAAGGAATGCCTGCCTCATATTAAAGTAACGGAGGCCTCTTCCAATTGGAACTACTCATTGATTCGTATTTTATCAAAAGACAAGACAAGTATTTACAAAAAGTTTGAAATTAATTCAAAGAATATAACGATTTAATCGACAATAGATCCAAATTTATTTACCGATTTTGCATTTCTATTGTCGGAATGCGGACAACTGGTCAGTGCCGACGTTCCCATAGCTCTCAGAGAATTGGCTAAAACTATAGAAAATCCGAAACAGTTTAGGGAAATGAGTGACGAGAAGGCCCTCCAATACCTTAAGGGAAACTATAAGAGTAATGAAAAATTAAAAGAATTCTTGGAAAAACATGGACATAGAGGTTACAAGGAGTTCGATCCATTGGCACAACCATGGAGAGATGATCCCATTCCTGTCATCAAATCAATTAAAGTAAATAATTTTTCACTACATTTACCGAAGGGATGTAGTATATAGTTTTGTCGTTTATCTTAGAACCGCGGGGCACCGAGGACTAGAATTCTTAGTCTATAGGTTAGGTTTGGTCAGGTTAGCTTGGGTTGGGTTAGGTTAGCTTAGGTTAGGTTGAGTTAGGTTGAGTTAGGTTAGGTGGCTTTAATATCCTATGCTTAATTGCTGAAAGGGGTAAGTATCAAGAGTTTTATTGGTTAAATCTAAATAAGGTTAACAGGTCATTTGGTGAGGTGTAAATGTAGTGGTTATTGGTTTGAGCCGAACCTTGTTTTGTTAAGAATTTACTGATTCTTTGATTTAATAGACGATGCTTTTGGGCGACGCCTCTGCTTATAAACAAAAGCATAATAGAAGTACCGATGAAATAATTGCATCTTTGAAAACACCACTCAGTTTAATAAGAAAGCAACTTTTGAAGAATATTGTTCTGCCTCTTGCAAGGAGAGGGGTTGCAATGCGGGAGAAATCAAAATCTTTGACAGTTTTTACATTTGATATCATACGAAAAGGCATTTGGCAATTGGCTCATAGAGTTCATTCTGAGGGACTCATACCCGAAGCGGACCTACTCTTTCAGATGACTGCCGACGAAATTAGAGAATTAATTCAAAATAGGAATCCATTAATTGTATGGAAAGCGCGACAAAGGAAAAGACTTCACTCGAAAATGAATAATTGGAAGTTCGATGAAATCATTAGTGGATATGATTTTAAGCCCCGAGAAGTCAGTCAAACATTTGTTTATCTCTTTTTTAAATAAATCCTTAATTTTCTATCAATTAATTAGTTAATGGAAAATAATTTTCCAAAAATAATGGGAAACGAAGTAATCAAAGGAACTCCGGTTAGTATTGGAAAAATTGTGGCTAAAGTATGTGTTGCTCCCAATTTGGAAGACGCCGTTAACATCCAGGTAAATTAATGATAAAATTATCGCATGATTAATAAATATTTTACAAACAGCCGGGTGATATTCTGGTCACTTACTGCACAGATATCGGTTGGTCCCCTTATTTCCCAATGATTAGTGGTATAGTCACAGAAATCGGTGGACTTGTATCACACGGAGCTGTAATCGCTAGAGAATATGGATTGCCCTGCTTAGTTGGGGCTGAGGGGGCCTGTCGTCTTCTAAAGACTGGAGATACGGTATTACTGGACACTCAAAAGGGAATTCTAACCAAAGTTGACGACAATAATAATCAACAAAACGGGAAAAATTAGTGGCATTTGATTGCAAACAAAACGAGAAAATATCGAAAAATTGAAATTTATTTCCTAAAAAATAAATTCTTTAAATGTCTTATAATTCGATTCATATAATAATTTGATGTAAAACTGAATAATCCATTAAATTATATAATTGTCTAATAATTAAGTGATGTTTGCGATTAATTAATGATAAGTTCGTTGATAACCAATGGTTGAGCTGTTATTCTTGGCTCAGAATCTCTTCTCCCTCTTCAATAATGATGGTATGAGATGTGCTCTGATGGCGCTTCACATTCAATAAATTTGTTGTTACAAATAATCCAATAAACGACTCAAACGTTTTAACATACCTTCAAGTGATGACTTCGAGCGAAGCCTTTTCCACAGTTCGGGAATTCACACACAAATCGTTTCTCTCCGGTGTGCGTCAGCTTATGATTGCTTACATCGCAGGCGCGGACAGATCTATAGTTGCACCCAGGCCAGTCGCATGCAAAGGGCTTCTCTTCCATATGAATCAACTGATGCTTTCGCTAAAAATCAAATTATCGTTAAATTGGTTGAAATGACTCTAAAATTCAATAATTAATACCAAATGAGAATTTTGTGTATAACTTCGAGTACAGCCTAAAAGAAATCAAATATAACATAAGTGCATATTCCGTCCTATTGAGTATATACCTGGCCAGTCACAAACAAAGAACTTCTCGCCGGCGTGGACTCGCTTGTGGTCGTCCAGATTGCCCTTAACGGCAAATCTCCACTCACATCCGGGCCTTTAAAACAATTAAATGTATAGTAAACTGAGGTATTGAGAGAGTGAGAGACATACCAATCGCAAACATAGGGTTTCTCCCCCGTGTGTGTCCTCATATGGACCTTCACATTGTTTTTCTGTAAAAATGGAATCAATTATTAAATCTATTTTATCGATGGAGTGATTGCATACCTGACTGAAGAATAGCGTACATCCGGGCCAAGTGCACGGGTAGGGCTTCTCTCCGGTATGGGTTCGCATATGACTGAAGAGACACTCAATGAAAAACCTAATGAAAATTGAATCTAAACTTACGTTTTAAGTGCTGAGCCCTGAATAAAACTAAGACCACAGTCGGGCCAATTGCATCTGAAGGACAGATCACTCTTTGAAATTGCTTTTCATAAATAAGATCTCTATAAGACATACCTATAGGGCTTCTCTCCCGTATGAGTACGTTTGTGGTCTTTGAGATGAACCGAATGTCTGGCAATATAGTTGCACCCTGGCCAATCACATGGGTATTTTCTGGTAACTCCGGTAGGTTTTCGGCCTCTTTTCCTCTTGAGATCATTTTTGACATTCGATCCAACATTTGAGACCACTTTCAGATTCATTTGATTTGCTTTGGATTTACTGACATTAGTAACCATTGGTTTGATTTTTCTCTTCGAGTCTTCGCTCTCTTCGTTGTCATCATCGTTGGCCGACTGTTGACCAGAGCTGAACCGTTGTGCCAAAGATTGGTCCTTATTATGTCTCTGAAGATAATGGTTCTTCACTTTGTCGATGGTATCAAAACGTCGATTACAGAATTTACAGCTGTATTGTGTGACCACAACAGCCTCAGCGATGATTATATCGTCGGCGTCGGCGCTTTCAATGGGTTGATCCTCGGCATCCTCGTCGGCCTCTTCCATTGGTTCGGCCCCATCTTCTTCGTAACCCTCTTCCTCTTCTTCAGCGTCAAACTGCTTAACGTCTTGTTCTTCGTCTACTCCTTCGACATACTGTCCATCGGCACTGTCATCAATTTGGTCTTGCAATTGGTGAAGGTCATTGTGTTGGTCAGAACTGATTAACTCATCATTGGTTTGAATGCTTTCACCGGTGAGCACTTGTATGGCCCCATCCGGTGTGTCGATTATATGTACGGCCACTACAGTTTCATCCATTCCTCTATAGTCTTATCTAATGTGGTGTTCAGAGCTATTAAATGCGTATTTCAAGAAATTAGAGGCAAAGAAGATATGATTAAAAGGCCTGAAATTCATGAAATAGCTATAAATGAATGTATTGTCGATTCAAAAGATCTATAATTTTGAGCTCAAAAGTAATGATTTATTTAACTTTTGGTTTAAAACTTTTAAATCTAAACTTCTTGTGATTTGTCGTCATTTCTGTGATAAAAGAGATTCAATTGAGACAATTGAAGAGATGATCAAAAAGAGGTGATCAGTGGTTTGGCGTTAAATTGGTTTCAAAAATTTCATTTCAATACAATAATAATGTATTTTTGATGCGAAAAAAGTAGAGTTTTGTGGTTCAGTCTTAAGGCCCGAAAGGGAGTCAAACACATTATATGTCGTTAAATATGATATCAAATCGTTATAAACATTTATTTATTAGAAATTACGTCAAAAACTTGTACTCACTTTTGGTCAGCGGTTTGTTTGACACTGGATTTAGTTTGAAATTTGATCCGCAATTCAGATGTGAATCGGCTCTCAATCAATACAATTAAGGCTTTGATTGTATTCAAAGACTTGAATTTAGTTGACTTTCAGTGCATTACACAAACAAATGACACACAAATAGACGTTGAAAATGGAGGCAAAGCTGTCTGTGGGGACCGTACTCTCATTGCGCACAAATGCCTCCACTTTATCATCAAAATGATCTTGCTTCAAAATATACCACCTTATTTTGTTTTAGAAAAATCTTACATATTATTTGGATCAAGATAGCTCAATTTATTAATGATTAGAAGGATTTGTAAATGAGCATGCTTGTTTTGATTAGAAAATTGGTTTATTTCTCTTAATTTTTCACTAGAATTACAATAAAAACTAAATGAATGACTGATTTGACATTAATTTGGATTTAAATCTCTTTAACTATATTTACAATAAGATATCAAAAGTGGCCCACAATTAGGCGGACATCGAGAATATGGTCGATATTATCGGTTTATTGATTGTCGGGAACCAATTGTTTGGCAGTTCTCATATACTTCATATAATCGACCACTGATTGTGCCATTTCCTGGTCTCTCATATACCGCTTCTTCTGTCCGACAGTCATAGGTCCATATCCGCGGCCATCGGTGTAACTCCAATCGGGCAAATCGACGAGAGGTCCCGAATTACTCGTGAAGTCGGGTCTTCCGTTGATTCGCCGCCATTTTCTGACTGTCATTATCTCACGTTTTGATTGTTTTATTAAATTATTTGCGAATAAATTTAATTTCAATGATTTCAATAGCATTTCGACTGATTTTAAATTAATTTAAATTTATTTTTCAATCAGTTATTGATATTATAGTGAATCACGTGTTCACACATTTATTGCTACACTCAAGTCTCGGTATAATACACACATAAATCATGTTCTATGAGATTGCCTAGTTCAATATTGATTTTGTATTCCTACTTATTTATAGTTTGTGAAAATCAATTTTATTTGTAATAAAATCATTATTTTTTTCAAATTCTGTTAAACCAAAACTTTTGAATAATCAACGAAATTAGAAAATTGTCAAGTTCATTTTAAAATTTATATCATGGAAATTCTGAAGAGAATCCTATAACTATAGAGTTGTGTTCTCTTCAGAATTTCCTTAATAAATAATATTTAAATAAAACAGATTTAAGTCTCATATCTATAATATCTATAATATATTTTTGATTCTATTCTATATATTCATAGAAATCAATAGACATTCAAAAGTTATCACTAATTTGTTTATTGATAATTAACCGATGATTTCCAGAATAAACCGAAAGTTGTGTTATCAGATTAAAAGGATGTCCAGCTCTGTCTTCTATTGATAGCACCCATTATTTAAAACTTATTGTTTCTCAAAATAGTCTCAAGAATTTTAATTAATGTTCATTTCATTTGGGTTTGAAAATGTTTCGGATAACTTTAGTTTTAACTTTAATATTTGTCACAAGTATTGTAAGCGATTCCATTGAGACAATTATTGGATCAATCGATGGACACATAACTATTGAACAGAACGGCACTCAAATATTAGATGAGCCGATAGTGGTCGCGACAAATGTGGATATAAGAGCCAAAGTGGTAGTTCACAACTTATATCAATTGTCAAACGTCTCGTATTCTTGGTTTGTCGACGACATGGAATTCAAATCAAGTCGTAGCTCACAACTGGTTTATCAGTTGCCGTTCCCTAAAGAATATAAGCTGATGGCAGTGGTCTTAGCCAAGGAGTGCAGTCACACCAATTCATGTATTCCTAAATTCGGTATAATTTGGCAAAAAGTGATAGCAATTCAAAAGTATTCTTCGATTTTGACTGATATTTGGTCCGAGGCTAACCTGAGAGCGAAAAAACGGTTTTCCGATAGAGACTACTTCAGTATATACAGCGCTCTGATAATTGGCGGCGCGATTCTCATGACTTTGATCTTTATTTCGATAATAATTCATACGATAACTCTCTTCGACTGCAGAAACAGATCCGATAGTATTGAGTCGAAGAGAGCTCTAATCGACAAAAAACTGAGTAATAAATATCGTTTGTATTCAATGGATATTTGATTTTAATTAATTAATTACAATTATTTTTCATATAAACTATGTTCTTGTTTAAATTGTTGTGCTTGGTGTAATCAAACCAAATTTATCTAATTTTATAAATTAAAAAGATTGAAATTTAATGAAACTTTTAATGTTGCTTGATTAGTATTTAGGGGCGAAAGTTGATAAGAGAGCACTCTTGGTAATCCTTGAGGAAATCCATAGAAGAAATGAGAAACTAATAAATAAATCAATTGAATGTCATTGCGATCATAATTTGGATCATTTCCTTTGCAATCGAGTAAACAATATTTGTTTTTATGGATTCAAACTTTGAATTTCAAAGGTTACCGACAAAAGTGTTTTCCAGAAAATAGGTTGAAATTAAATAAAGAGAAATATATAGAAAACACTTTTAGCTAAACATTTAATTCTTATCGAAACTTCTCTTCAGATAAAGTTTTGAATAAACTCTTTGGAAATCCTATAAAATGTCATTTATGTTGATATAAGTGTCGGAAATACGACTCATATGTCATACAAAAGAGTTCCACATTTTTTACATTTGATGGAAGTTTAAGGTTACGTTTGACTCCGATTATGTCAATAATAATAAGTATTTAATTGTTTAATTAATAAATTAACACTAAAACTAACAATTAGCATGCTAACTTTGCTGATAATTTAGAATATAAGCTTACAGATTGGCCTGAGCAAGTTTACTTTCTTAATCTGTATCAATTTGGCTGAAAAGTGACCAGGCGTTGAAAATCGAAATTTTATTGCAATAAAATTAAATAGATTGAAAAGTAGACTACATATTTACAATAGAGATAAATTAGCATGCTTATTGGTAATTATTTGCATGTGGAGCGCCACCACTTTCTTTTCAATTCGTTTATTTTTCCGGTGATTTTCAAGTAATTGATTGCAAAATTGAATCCCTCCAAAAGGGGTGAATTTTTGTGCAGAGCGATGCCATACTTGCGGTCATGGGGTAGACCTGAGTCAATGGTTATCAGATCGCAGCGATGACTACTTATGTACTCGTTATGAGACGATTCCCCAATAAAAATGTATTTTCCATTTGTTATACGCCTGAGTGCGTCCGTATAGGACAGCACAAAGTTTGATGAATTTGAGGAAATTCTTTGCCACATATTCTTAATTATCGGATCTTCTGACGCTTGGAATGCTCTCCGAGTCGGACCGTTCTCTAGAATTCCAAATGAAAGGTCCGTTTGATTCGACAAATCACTCCAAGTCTTGATTTGAGTGCTCTTCGATTTAGGCATTAGTGCAGAGATACCGCTCGCGAAGAATGGAATCGTGAAGTCTACCACAGCTCTGCGATCTTCATTGATTGTGAGGTCGGCCACAGCAATGTCAGCCCTCTGTCATTTAAAAAGTTAACAAAAATTAGTCTGCACTTTCTAAATTGTACATGTGCATTTCGTTGTCTTACATACATTTTTGAGAAGTTCCCCGACCATCCCGGTCCATTTTCCATGAAAATTGAATCCATATCCATTTGGAGAGAGGTACAAATTGTAGTCATGGCCACTTAATCTGCTGATTAATCTCATCAGATCAACACAGAAGCCTTCGAGAGCTTCTTCGCCATTCTTCTGAACAAACGGCGGATTCTTTTCGAGAAGACTTCAGACAAAAAGGAAGTGATAACACAAATAAGACTTACAATGAGAGTAACGGCTCTGTATTTGGCATAAGTCTCGGCCAATAAGACCATAACACCAATAAATATAACCAAAGATTTCATT